>JAVSBS010005997.1:150898-178019 GCA_033124195.1 Coracias cyanogaster
GAGCACCCGCTACGCGTCTTGGAGCCCTGCGTCCCAGGGAGCGGCCAAACATCGCCTACTGATGGGAAGTAGAGAATAAAACTTTTGTTTTCCTTTGCTTCCGCGCGTGGATTTGCTTGGCTTTGCTTCTATTATTATTAAACTGCTTTTTGTTTCTCATCTTATTTTCCTCCCCTTTTTTGCTCTGCTGAGGAGGGAGAGGGGAAAAAAGGAGGGGGTGACAGAGCAGCTTGGTGGGCACTTGGCGCTCAGCCAGGGTTAACCCAGCACACTGTTCATCAGGCAGTATTTTTGACGGAAGTTCAAAGCACTTGGTAAAGTGTCTTGTGAACTCACCTCATTGAAAAACCAATATATTTTTGTCCAGAGGACTGACTTGTCATGATGCTGCAGAAGAGGTTAACTGCAAGAGTGAATATAATTCCTGTGTTACTGTGGTTTTCCATGTTAATTGCGTGTTTCACAAGAAACATCAGATGCAGCAGTGGTGGGGTTTGAACTAAGGAAAGTCCCCCTTTCTGCTGTCGCTTTTTGAGCAGCAAGCACCTTTTTTTCAGCAAACCTCCTTTTCTCCTGCATGCCTGGAATAACATCAGTCTGGCACCCCTCATGCAGGAGCTCAGCTAAAGAAAGGCCAGTGGGATGAAAACACACTTCTGGATATAAAACACGTACTTTTAACTTGTAGATGCACCTGAGGGAAGACTCACCTCCTAAATGAATGTTTTAACCAAAAAACCACCACATAGTCTCTTCAAATGTCAGTATTTCTAGCAACAATGTAAACAAAATTTGAATGGCATTCTTAACTGATATGAAGAACATTGAAAAATAATTTAGCAAAGCGGTGTTTAGTAGCTAGAATGGTTTAAGGCCTGTGACACCGAGGGAGCAGCCTTTCATGACAGGATGAGAAGAGGGTAGCAGAGGCATGGTACTATCAGTTATTCTGCAAAACTAGTATTATGAAAAAAAGTGCTAAGCAAACAAAAATTTAACAACTAAATGCTCACACAAGCCCAGCTGATGTTGGCTAAAGAGGAAATGGCTAACTCCAAATGGCCCACACTCTAAATGATACACTGTTTTTGCAAGCGTTTAAGAGATTAAATATGTACTTTCCATCTAGAAAAAAACCAACAGGAGGAAAAGGCTGAGGTCTATATTAGCAGGTAATGCGGCAGATGGCAGAGACTCCACAGCAGAACAACTGGGGCCAAGGAACAGATTTCCGCACAAAGTATTTCAGGGGCGTTACTGCAGCCTAGCCCTAGCCCAGTCCTGTGGCCTGCATACCCATTAGTTGTTGGGCTACGTTAGAGAGCATCTTCCAGTCCAATTTCATCTGAGGCAATCGAGGCTGAACTTCTCCACCACCCTGTAATATGAACCAAACTGTGGTGAGGCCATGGGCAGTTCCCTTCAAAAGCACAATACTGATTTAAACTCAACCATTAAGTAGCCACATCTGGCATTTCATAAACAAACTGGAGAGAGTTTCTGTTAGAATGATACCTAAGAGGTAGTCTCTTTCATATGGTCTTACCTCATCTAAAAGGATGTTTGCAGCAAGACTCGAAAACAGCAATTGCAGAGATACTAAAGTTCAAGAACTGAGCACTCTTACCTCAGCCTGTGGTGCCACAAGCTACCACACCAATAACACATACTACCGCAAGTAGAGCAGCAAGGAGCAAACACGCAGATCTTCTGACTGAATTGGTTGTGAGGAGCTCTAAAAGAGAAAGAACAATCAATTTGAAACAAGTCTTGCACAGCTGAAAAAGCTTTCTTCAGTGAACAGTTTATTAAACTGAGCTTTTCCAGCGTCTATACATGAAAGAGAAATGGTACCAGAAGGTAATGCAAAATGGTTAATAATCCCACTGAGAACAATAGAGCTGTTGACTAAGTTACTTAATTTTCTTCCCTACTTTGAAAGAAACAAGACATGTCCATTTGAATCTGCTCCCTCCAAGTTCTTCCCACATTTCTGGAACATCCCTCCTCCTGCAGCCTAACATCTCATCCCTTGTTCTCCTCTCTTCCCCTTTGCTTAGAGTTTTACCATGAGCAATAGTTACAAAATAACCCATTCCTGAACTGCAGCATTACCGTATTAAGCATGAAACTTCAACTTTTAAGAGGAGAAAGATGAAGGGCAAAATTCGTCAAGGCCAGTGTACATCAAGCCATTTAAGACAGAAGTCATCTGCTTTTCAACAGGATTTTGACATTCAAATATCCATATACCAAAACATTTATTTTCCCAGAGTTTTGCAAACATACAGGGGGAAATCTGCTGATTATAAACAATACATAATGCAACAGAAAACATCATGCAGTTTCTGTTTAGGTTGCATTGAATATTGATGCAAGAATGAGAAATACTCCACTAACAATCTGCACGCACTTTATCAGGTTTTCTGTAGGCCTTGGGCAGTCATATCAACACTTGGCAAAGGAAGGAATTACTGGGGAGGGGGGCAGAATAATTTCAATACGCAAGTAAATGGGATTTCTGCACAGAAAAATTGCTTTCATGTATTCCCTTCTGTACTAGGGTTTGGGCTCCTGACAGGAGCACTGTGCTTCCTAAAACTGTTACCAGATTTTATTGGAAGACAGTTACCTTACAACTGATACAAATAACAAAAATGAAGAGAGATTTATGAGATAAATAAGATTCTCAGAAAACTCAGTGTAAACACATCAGCTATGTTTTAAACTTTATAGTCCACGGACACTCTACAGAAAAATATAGACCTGAATTACCACCATGAGAAGCAGCTTGATATCTACCAATCCTTAAGTAAAAAAAACCCCACAAACATTTCATAAGAAAAAAAACCAAACAAACAAAAACAAACAAACAAACAAAACCATATACAGTGCCATGCTTGTATCTTGTTTGTTATTTGGAATTAGTACAACTCTTCACATCAATTAACTATATAAAAGCAAATACACTTTTCACTGAAAACAAATAAAAAATGTTACTTGACCACTACAAAAATATCAGTGCTCTCATCACTCCCTGCTATCCTCACAGAAATTCTAGTTTCATTTTCCTAAAAATGAAACAAATAAAATCCCAAATAAGAGAGTGGGAGGGAGAAAAAAGTCAAAGATTTATCACAAAAGGAGTCATTATTAAGTTAAATCACACATAACATTTAATGGCATTTCAAATTGCATTTAATAGGCTTTAAAACTACTATATATTCTTAACATCAGAATTATAGAGAGCACATATCTTTAAATCTGCTATTCAAATATAACAAAACAGGGTGAGTACCTTAGTAGGAATTACAAGGAAGGTGCTTTTCATGTTAGTGAAGTGTAATTTGTATTGTGTATTCTCTTATGTTTTCATGTTCAGTGATTCATCTCATTCTGAACAAAACAATAATGTTTGAAAACATTCTTAAAAATAAATTATATAATCTCAAAAAGTAAAATAACATATTACAACAGTGGGGCAGAGCTCTTCGGAAAGCAACCACAGTTCTTTAGGACCATCTCCTCAGGTTTCACTGGCCAGCTCGGCCAATTTGACTTCAGTAGAAGCATAAGCCTCCTGCTGTGCTAATACAGAAGGAGAACTTAGAGAACTATGTTTCAATTTACTATGATTTCAGAGAAAATGACCATTGCTTCCAAGTTGTTTTCAAGAAGTACTTCATCCTTTGAACGCTTATAAAGCAGTATTGAATAATCAAGGCCAAGGCTGCTTGTTGCGAACCTCTCTTCTAATTCTATTTCTATTTTACAAACAGTTATATTTGGATTCCACAAACTTACTGAGGGTTGAAAACATTTAAGTTAAAAATTGTTAATAACTACGTAAGTGATGAAATGAATTTCTGTTAGAACCGTGCTTGTGATAGGCACCGTGCTCCCTGAAGAGGGCACCTCATGACCTAGCAGAGTGTTCGTGCTTTTGAGGGAGCAAGTCAGAAGAGTTGGTTACACCAGAGACTCCCTGCAGTTGTTTGAATTCAGGCACTGGTGCTTGAAAAGGTAGATGGTAAAAATACCTAGCTCCAACAGATGCCCAAATATGCAAGGAATTTGTGTAGCCTAGCAAAGACACTTTTATTCATGTCTTAGCATACCAACCAGTAACTAGACTCATCATCTCAGAGAAACTAAGAAAACATCTTGATCCTGTATTCACAGAACAAAATATGGCATTATTACCTAAATTAATCTGTACAGAATTATCAAATTCCTGTTTTAAGGCCCTGAGTATGCTATAGGGAAAGATTCAGAAGTAGGTTTTAGACCCCATTCAATATTCAGGCAAAGATGATATTGTGAAACACTTCTGAAGAGTCATTTTTTGCCCCATGTCTCTATGTGTACATAGCACGTACTCATTGCAATACACCCTTGGCTGTATTGCATTACACACAGCCTAGGAATTTAAACGGATATTTAAAATCTTAGCAAATGCATGATCTCTGTGCATTTTCACTGAAGTCTGTTAAAATATGCACAAACCAATCCCTAAGTACAATGTAGTTTAGAAATGACAATTCAAAACGGGTACTTGCCTATTCAGCTCCTGCTCCATGAATGGTGGTTTTGTCTTGCTTTCTATCGCCATCCTTACTTCTATCACCACCTCCTCAAACACACGCACACACACAAAACACACTCCACTTACATAATCCTCATAAACAGCCGCCTAAAATGTGACAATGATGAGCAGGCATGAAGTAAAAAAAAACGTGGTCTTTCTTTTGGCAACAAAAGATTCTTTAACAGCAATTATTTTACTGTAGATTAAAAGAAACCATAAGAAAAGCATCCCTTTACCAGGCTGCTCTGCTTGTTATCCATCTCCTGACAATATAAGTCAAAACAAGAAAGAAAATAAGCAGGTATGACCTAATTCAAACCACAGTTAACTCAACCCCATCTAGCTGGAGGACATCTGTATAGAAAAGTACTACATACACAGCAGCAATGCCTTGATCCTGTCCTGAGAAGGCAAACCTTTAAGGGAGATATCGTGAATATGGCTGCCTTCTCCTTATGAAGGAGGACACCTGCTCTCCTAGAGCCTTGTCCTGCAGAGCAAGCACGAAGCTGGTGCTCATCTTTGTGTGGAGACAGAGATCACTACTTCTACAGTCACCGAGCACAATGACAGCAACACGCTCTTCTTTAAAGCACCTCTAAACTTATCGTCTAACAATTTCAGCAAAATAATAATAGTCCTGATTAATGTTTGAGAACTACACTGAAAAACTTTACAGCTAAAAGTGTAAATTCTTTTAAAATTGACAGCAGAAGAAACACTTTGTCCTTTGGAAAACAATATCCATATCTCTGTTGCTAAAAGATAAATGGCAAGCAAACACAGAAACAAAACAAGAATGGGGGAAAAAACCAACAACAACCAAATGAAACCACTGCTGAAGAACTGGCTGCATTTGAGTTCTCGGCTTTGATAACTGTGTGTCTACAGGGTACTAGACAGACTTCAAAACACACTGAAAACAGAAGCTATTTCTGGCCTTATTAAGGAAATCTGTACCATAACATGGACGAAAAATAAAGTAGCATCATTTAGCAGTGAATGCTTGATAAATTACCTGGTGTAGTTAGCAAAAAGGACTTTGATAGAAAATTGTCTTTTCTGTTTGTCGGTGGTAGACTGTAAGCATGGAATAAATATTTTGTTTCTAGTTCTATGGGGAATAAATAGAATAGAACTGCCACTAAAATAAAAACAAAGAAAAATTCACTGCAAGGACAATACAAACATAGATATACACAACGCTAATGGGACCAGGTTTAACAGAGAAGAATTAATAAAGATCATTAACTGCTAAGAGTTACTTTAAAAGTGCACTTTAAAAGGACAAAAATAGATTTTTAGGAAAACATAATTCCATATTCAGAGATATGAACAAGATATAGAGTGTCAATTCATGATTGTGTGTATGCACACCGATAGCTTGCAGCCAGTATGAAGTAATTAACATTTTAACCCACAATGAAGGAAGGTTGTCCTTTATCACACCATCCTCTATCCCACATAACAGTACAGATCATGTATTTCTGGTTTGCATTACCCTGGCTCTAAGCATCCATTTGAGAACAGAATGAGAGATGAAGTTATGAAAAAGAAATGGGTTCATTTTGCCATAGCTTTGTTCTCAGCCTCCCAAAACACAGGGCTCAAATCCCTCTTTCATTTAATGAAAGTTATTTAATGAAGTATAAAACTACTGTTTTTTTCTTTCTCGGGTCCCTTTTTACTAACCTCAGCAAATGGGAAATGTTTACTCCATCCTTTAAAATGTCACTACACTATTCCTTCTTCTTCCCAAAGTAAAATAAGTAAAGAAAACAACCACTTAAAAATATTCTGACTCTTTGATTACCAACTGCAGTTTGTCTTTGAAACTTCTCTGCATAATTGCAATGAATACACTGAAAATATTCCACAATTCCTTTGCTGGTTAGAGAAATCTTTGTGTCTGTCCATTCTTTGATGCTGCTAGAAGTAAAGGTGGTATCTGCTGATCAATAAAAAATAAAAGTTGTTTCACCTCAGAATATTAAACACAGAATGCTTCTTGTGGCAATTGTTTCTCTGAACAAAACAACAATTATAAAACTTGCCATGTGCTTGATTCTTTGGCCTGTTTCCAGAACTAACACCAGAGGCTATAATACCTTTCTCAGTATGTTTTAACCAGTTCACGTCATGCTTCTCACTCACAAGTGAAAAAAAGTCCAAGTTATTAAAGCAGAAAACATCTCAGTAATGCTCTCTGCCTTTCGCCTCTCCACTCAGTCACAGGTGTATTTCCATCGTGTCTTTGTACACACGTCTGTCCTTGCAGCTCTAATAAAATCATCTTCAGCCTTTTCACTGGAGACCTAAAAACATCCCACTGAAGGCAGAAAATCCTATATAAAATATCTTACATTCTACCAAATGTGATCCCAGATCTGAGAACCAAAATTCATAATCCTGCTTGTATGCTTGGCTTCTACAACAGTCTTTTTGTCAATGACTCTAAAGCAAAACCAGGCCATACACCTTTTTGACTAAAACTAAGCAGAAAGACCAAGTGCTTATTAGCACTTCTTATTCTAAATAGTTAGCTTTACTCAATGTTCATGCACTATTTTTAACATTCTTCTCTTAAGGACTGTTCACCTCACAGTTACCAGATGTTTCTACTAATACAGTTACTACAAACCACATTGATACTACTTTCTTTATCGCTGGCCATAAATACAGCTTTCCTTTAAGGTTTTTTTTCTTCTAACCTTCAATATTTTGATTCTCACGTTGATGAAATTAAGTTATTCCAGTGTAAAAAAAGATGTGACAGAATGTCACACCCTGTCTCCACAATCGAGAACCAAGCATTCTTACCTTACATATGACAGCCCATTGGTTGAATAAGGCAGGGAAAGACAACTTACATAGTTTGACATTGCCTTCACTTTAACAGCCAAATATTGTGCTAACTCCAAAACCTCTTCTCTTCCACTACAACTGCATAATAAACTATCCTTTAGAATGCTGCAATCTAGCCAGGAAAGCAGGAATATCAATGGCTTCCTAGATAACTAATAGCGGCCCTTGTTCAACTTACTTGTTCAGGATATAAACGTAAGTAAGATTATTAACACTTTCCAGATATACCTTTATCCATCTGTGCTGGTTTAGTAAAGTGGCAGCGAGACTCTGCAACAGCCGAGCCACGTGGTCGGTGCCGCTTCTCCCAGCCCCCTCCCCCCTGCCGCGGGCTGCAGGTTTTAAAATGTTGTAACGCATATCTTGATCACATGGTGACTGCCAGTGACACTTGTTTTTACAAGCACCTATTCCCACAAATATGTAGTGAAAATGTGAAACATCAACTTCTGTTCTCAACTGAAATCCAAATTCGAGGGTGCAGGCACACTCCCAAAAGCAAAAGTTACCCATAATGCATTTAATGAAATGCACTAACATGAAATGTTGCCTGTGACTTTAAAAGATTACATTACAAAATTAAGGTCAGAATACTGTTATATTTTATGTCTATATGTACTTTTTATCATGAAGGATTTCAAAGTGAATAAAAGCATTGAAGGCGTATAAAAATTTCCAAACATGCTGAAAACACCCATCTGCTTGGTTTCAAGCATTCTTAATCACCACATAGACTAAAGACCACTTACATCAACTACACATCTACTCATAGTACCACAGGGAAGACTTACTCTTTCCCATTAATGAATAATTATTCAGAAGTTCACAGTTCGGTCCCTAAGTATGAAAAACCAACCACCCAGAGACTGTCCATTATTTTCTGCTTATCTAAAGGAAAGCAAAAAACATTAACAAGCCATTCTCCCAGAAAATTCTTAATCATCCAATACATTCCAAGCAGATCGATAAGGAAGGATTTGGGAAAATAATCAGCATCTACAAGCAATATCAAAGGTATCGTAGCAGAGACTATTGTCACTACATGTCTGGAGTAAGTTCTCACAACAATTATCCTGATTAGTCTTCATTATATCATCATTATTCTACCATGAGCATTCTGAATGGGAAAACAACACCCTTAGGTTCATCCTCCATCAGCCCAGAAGAGCAGCAACACTGACACTTTGCACGATACCAATCCTTGGCATTTCCCAAGGAATTTTATGAGATCTTCTCTGCACCACCACCACCTTTTAATGCAGTTTAGCCTACAATGAACATGCACTAAATTAGGATATACTGAAGATACTTGTGAGGAAAAAGCCAATAGAAAAGTAAGTTATACGACAGTTACAAAGGCCCCGTAGTGACGTGCGGAAACAGACTCTATAACCCAGAAGGTTATATAGTAGGTACGTTTATTGCGCGCAGATGCACGGGGGATCGCTCCACCACAAACGTGCATACCCAAAGTGGCAAACTATCTCATACTTATACAGTAAAACACTACATATTCAAATGATGCCTATGCATATTTATTACCTAGCCCCGCCTTTCCTCGCTTCATATTATAATTAGCTTATCAGTCCTGCGCTGCGCAGTTCCTCCTGGTAATTGCAGGCAGGGGTCTTCGGGACGGGGCGGTGGTCTTTGGGAGGAAGGCTGTGAGTCTTCCTCGTAACGTACTTTTCACCTCTTGCCAGGAATGTCGTGATTTGGCAAGTTTTGCAGAATTGAGCCCGTCCTGGTCAGCTCTTGTCCTTGGTAAACATCTGTTCTTCCTCACCAGTCATTCTTCTGCTGACAAGTTTGTGATATATGTTACTTTGTATCCATCAGTTCTGTTCTTTATGACTGGAAATGTCTCTGCATATGTTAGTCTTTCTTATCTGTTTAGCCTCCTTAGCTAGTAAACCCATAGTCCGTTTGTTAGAGTGTCAAGGCTCATCCTGTTAGCAATTTAGCCTGTTTTCCTTCAAGCGCTTCATATTGGTTAGTGTGATTATTTCTTTTATTCTGCTTCTCATGTTAATATCCTATTTCTATTCCTTATATCAATAATTATTTCTATTATTTATATCACCATCCCACCGCAGGGGTGAATGTTGGGAAGAGCCTTGGTGCTGTGTGAGCACTGCTCAGCAGTAGTCACAACACGGGTGTGTTATCAACATCCTTCTAGCTCCCAGCACAAAACACTGCACCATGAGGGCTACTGTGGGGAAAACCAACTCAGCCAGACCCACTACAGTATGACATTGCAAAATCCTTTGCTGTTGCATAATTAACACCACACCAACTTCCTTGTTCAATAGAGCGGTTCTGATCATTAGTTTTAGATTAAATTGTAAAGGTAAAGCATGGCCGTAGCAAATCCACTTTCATACTGGGCCGTTGTATAGCATATATCATGCAGGTACTCATCTTGTACTCATCTTTAATGCTCTGTAGGGTCAATGTCACCTTACTTCAGGTCATCTGACCTGAAGTAGTCTTCATAGCAAGTATCTTGAGGATGGTAGCCAAGGGAGAGTTAGTGACCTGTGAAAGAAAATGCAATGTATTTTCAGGCTGTTGGTGAATTACACCTTAAGTGTCCATAAATCCCTGGATGTTGCCCAGTTCTGCTAGGCTGTTGTATTTCAGATGCCTGAAGTTAGGCTGCTTAGTTATTGCCACAGGTGCCTGCCATGGAAGGATATGTTTCTGAGACTAAAAAACAAATGTAATTCAAGCTGTACCCACAGCAGAAAGGATAAGGGTTTAAGATGTCAGCAGATACTCAGGGACTACAATCCATACTGCAATAAAACTTGTAGCGACCCAGCTGTGTTTGTGGAGACTTGAAGTGGAACCTGGTTTGGAGTTTCCAGGTCACAGTGTCAGTAGGCTTGGCTGTTTTCTGAATTCAACTTCAGCTGCCCTTCTCTCCGACTCAGCCAAAGGATGTAGATTATGGACATGGCAGTCTCAGTACCTGAGATAAGTGTAGATGATGGGGGAGGGAAAGGGAAATAAACCCAAACAAACTGTGAGTGATGGTGATCTAAGGTGAAATTCTTTGCTTTAGA
Organism: Coracias cyanogaster; assembly: GCA_033124195.1. Classification (NCBI taxonomy): domain Eukaryota; kingdom Metazoa; phylum Chordata; class Aves; order Coraciiformes; family Coraciidae; genus Coracias; species Coracias cyanogaster. The sequence goes on from JAVSBS010005997.1 coordinate 161,423, forward strand.
ATGAAACATGCTGGTATATTATCTGTGGGGCCTGAGGGGTGATACAAGAGGTCATAGGAGAGCTCTGAGTTGCTCAGAATTAAGAAAATAAATCCCAGTTGTCAATTCAGGCTCTGCAGCTGTGACCAAGAATGACAGATAGATTTTCTTTTCCGCTAGATTTACTCTGTGATATCCAAGTTTATCACTCAAGCCAGGAGTATTCATCAACCTTCCTGTCGATAATCCAAGCCTAAGTCGGCAAGCTACATTTTTATGATTCACTCCTAAAAAACCCCACAAGAGTATTTCTGCTACTTTTGCCTCAGGTTTGGCAAAAGGGAGGGAATGTAGGTGTGAAGAACTGTTGTCCATTGAATGGTCTCCAAGAAGCACTGGAGATGATCTATGTAACGATGCAGTCTCCAAAGGCTGCCAGCTAAGCCCTACTGGGTAATGAGCTGTAGTATTTCTCTGGCACTGCTGTCTATTTAATGGCCATCCATTTTTAAAAAGTGACAAATGAGTAAGTCCAGTTCCTACTGCAGAATGGTTGGTATTGTAAAAATGGATGCAGTAGTTGCCTCAGAGCAAATACTGTATGCCCCTGGTGCAGCACAGTATGAATTATGCAGCATGGGCAAAGTATCTTCACAGAAGCAGAGATGGCTGCTGAAGACTCCATCATAGCAGAAGTGCCAGGATCACATGTGGATATTAATGAACAGGCAGAAACCCCATATTTGGAGGTTGATAGTAGAACTTCAGTGCCTAAAGGCCCACTTACCTCTGTTGTCCCAGATTAATCCTGACCTGGCCTTTGCCCTTTGATTAATAGCATAACAGTCTGCACTTTCAGTCACTGCTTTCTGAGCTACAGGTCTCAAACCACACTGGGATCTCTTCTCAACAGCTGAGCATCCACTGTTTGTGTGTAGGCAGAATTCTAGTTCAGGGGAGTTGTGAGATAAAGAGGGAGAAACTGCTAGGGTGGAGGTCCTGAAACTAGCACTGACAGCACTGGTGGCAAGTCCCTCTGCTTTGCCCTGGTCATCTTCCTCTTTTCCCTCATCCAGATTTTGCCAGCATCTTAAGCTGCTCAGGATCTCAAAGCCCACGTGTATCCTATCTGCTTACAGTGTGTATGAGCCTTTCTAAACATGAAGTCATCATTTGTTAGAAGCAGGTGTTACTTGTTTTCCCTTTTCTATTGTCACTGACAGGCAAGAAGTATTTATACTCTTTCCCCCGATGCCTGGCCTTATAGTAAGTATTAAAGAGTCAGGCATTCTCCAGACCACCTGCCTGCTGCCACTGGAGCCTGCACTGAATCCCTAAAAGGTGCAGGAGACTTACGTAGAGCTGTTTGATGCAAAAGGCCATGTGGCAAAACGGCTTTGTGAGGTATGAAAGACAGTTCCACTGGGCTGCACTGCAGTCTCAGGACATCTCATTTGCTGCCTCTGGCATTGTTTTGATAGGAGAGAGTGATGCTTCAGATTTCTCAAACACTCTGTGGCAAAGGTGGAGGAGTAAAAGGAGGGAAGAATATTAGGTAGTTGAAGGAGTAAGGAATGTCTATATAACTAAAAAGAGGGATATGGGAAAGCAAAAGAAGCGAGCCAGCCAAAGCAAATGCAAACAGTTTGATCTGAGAGAATTTTTATTTCAACCAATGTGCAAGAGGGGAGCCATTAAAAATTCCTTTCAATAAGCACTATTTTACATTAAGGGACTGGTAGAAATACAGCATTACTGAGATGATGAATATGGGGGCTTTGAGCTTTCTGGTAGATGAAGCTGCTTGCTGTGATGCTGCTGGCTTTCTGCACTGGTGTTGGAATGGAGAGAAGTGGAACCGCTTTGTCAATATGTCCTCAAGGTATGCCTTAGTATGGATGTGAGTTTGTAAACATACCAAGCTAGTGGTGGCATTTGGTTCCAGCCGTGGGAGTAGCACAGTTTGGGCAAAGAGGCAACACAGCCTTCTCTTGCTCTCAGTAGCAATTAGTGACCTCAAAGACCTGCTCATTTGTCAGCTGCTGTTGAGTACCTCAGCTCCAGTTCTCATTGGGTCCAAGAGGAGTAACTGGCTGCTGGAAAGAATCCATTCCTCTTTTAAAAAAATAATCTTCCTGCTGGTGAGGTCTGAACAAGTAATCTCCTTGTTGGGAATGCAGCATTCTCTGTTGCCTACAGCAGTGACACTAGGAACTCAAAGCATGTTCCCAGCTGTCACTGATTTGCTGACCGTCTGCTCCAGTCTCTCAAAATCAGCATCTCAAATAAGGAGATGAATAACTTCAATGGAGTTGCTCCAGAGATGAGTTTGGCCTTTACTGCATCTGAGGACTGCTGTATGTGGAGAGATCCCTTATGGCCATGTATGAATTGCCCATCTTCACTAGGTTTCCTGATTTAATTGAAATGGAATTATCTCCAGTGATTAAAGGTACTTCTTTGTAACTGTGGGTAGAATACCTGCAAGCTGCTGGGGCACTCTCAGCCTGGATGGCTCTCTTCCATTCTGGCTTGCTGTGCAGTTGAACATAGCAGCAGACAAGCTACTTCTGTCCAACAGGTGGGGACTAAAGCACACTAAAAGTCTTCCTGTGCTATACCTATATTGTGAATCACAGTTTCTTGTGAGAAGGGGTTGTTAGAGTGGCACTTCTTGTCCTCCTTGAATTCCTGTAATAGATAAAAAATCACATACGTGTTTCGTTCTGCATTTCTGCAATTATTTTTCCTTTTTTTTTTTTTTTAGTCTGTATGGTAGCACTGCTATTGCACCATGCTATTTCCTCTGAAGATACTCAGATTCTTCCACTGTAACACTCTAGTCAGTGGAGTATAGTGGTGCAAGGAAGTTGCTAAAGCAAACTCAGATTTGGTCCTTGTGTCTTTGGATCCTTGTCTTTCTGTTGTACTACTTCTCATGCCCTTCTTGCAGTCTTCCTAATCTGCCTTGGACCTTGATTTATTTCGCTACTACCACCCCTTGTGTCCCACCACCCCAGCAAAGGTTTCTGGTAGAATAGTTTGGCTTCAGAAAACTTATTTGTCTTTTCTTTATTTATTTACTGGAAGTCCTCCGAGTTGTCCAGCCTGGTAATTGCCCATGTCATCTCTATATCGATTGCTTTTATTGCTGCTGAACTCTTATTACTGCAGCTCCCTGGGGAGAGAAAGAGAAGAGTGAAAGATCCAGGTCAGCATGGTCTCAACAATAGATGAGTCTCATCAAATCTCTTTTTTTCCCAGCTGCTGAATAACAGCTTGACTAGTTTTAAATAAAAGAAGAAAAGGCATGTGCAATGTGGAGAAGAGTAGTAGGAAGAAAATAGACAAAATCTTGTATGTTTAGGGAAAATAGAGGTAGAGTGTAGGGTCTGAGCTACCTGGGGCAGTGAGAAAAATGGAGGATACCCGACTGCAAGGTGTGACAAAGTAACACTATGATTTTCTCTCCAACTGGCAAAAACCTTTTCTCCAGTACAGCTCCCACCATAAGGGAAAGAAGACAGTAATGGAAGGAACCATTGTCCTGTTATAGCACCTTCAGGATGTGACACACTTGTTACAACCTGCTCACTTCTGAGATGTAATAAAAGGGCCTGAGAGGCAGAGTATTACAATCTCCTATCACTAGAGCTGAACTAGTTCTCTTCGTAGATGTATGTGTCTCTTTCAAGTATTGCTGAATATAGGGGCTTATGTCCTTTAAACAAACAAACAAAAGTCTCAATTGTAGGTGTCTCTTGAGCAGCGTTCTATGTTATTAAAATAAAAAGGTCACTTGTGCTGTTGATCTTGATAGTTTTTAGTGAAAGTTAAGACAGGTTGTCTTATGTGGAGATGGGTACTGCGTAGTGTGAGAAAGCTGACACAGCTGCTGGAGAGCAAAGATCACAGTGCCAGCATAGTTGTGTGCTAGCCAAAAGCAGCCTCTCCTCCCTGGCTGATTTGTGGCAGCAACTCATCTTCATGTAACAGTGACAACTGGGAAGGCTCTGGAGTAGTGAGTCTGGTATGAAGCTCTTTTAAAAGTTCTCATATAAGGATATGGAAGAGATTGATAGACTACAAATCTCACTGAAATGTGTTTCCCGGGAAGATGTTATCGTAATCTAATTTGGATTTGATCTGTCTAATCCTTCACATGCTCCTTTTTCTCTTCTCTATGGACATACTAGCACATAAACTTGGGGTCATCTGGCTCTGAGAAACCCTTCTTCAGACTTCTACCTTCAGCATTGTCCTAATGTGGAAAAAACTCTATTGTTTTAAGAAAAAGCAGACCTTTTTTTTTTAAACTTTGTTTGAAAGTTAGTCTATTCCTTAATTCGTCGAATTGGGCAGTCATCCTTTCATAAGTCTTGCATATCCTCAGAGGCAATCTAATGGCCTAAGCCTTTATGTTTGATGCAGTTTTAAGTTGTAGAAGCTAGCACAGTTTGAGCACCACCACACTTACCCTTCAAGAAGGGGTAGATAAGGGACATGCTGAGTTGTGGGTACCTCAGGATATTTCAAGGAAGGACAGCTGACATTAGAAACCTATGAATCTCTGCATGCTTGACAGTTCAGCTGTATTTTTCAATAGATGTCTGTGGGGTTTTTTTGGAAAGAAAGTCTGTTTTTGTGGATGCTCTCTTTTGTGGGAATAATAATAACTTGTACAATGTGTATGGTTAACTTTTTTGGAGTATGAGGTTATGTTTTGAATTAACCTATGTATTGTTATTTTCTTCAGAGCACAGAATCATAGAATGGTTTGAGTTGGAAGGGACCTTACAGATCATCTTGTTCCAATTGCTTTGCCCTGGGCAGTGACACCTTCCACTACATCAAGTTGCTCAAAACACCACCCAACCTGGTCTTGAACACTTCCAGGGGGGTACCATCCACAACGTCTCTGCGCAACTTGTTCCAGCACTCTCACTGTAGAGAATTTTTTCCTAATATCTAATCTAAATCTATCCTCTTTCCATTTAAAGCCATTATCCCTTGTCTTATCACTACTTGCCCCTGTAAAAAGTCCCTCTCCAGATTTCTTATAGGCTCCCTTTAGGTACTGAAAGGCTGCTATCAGGTCTTCCTGGAGCCTTCTCTCCTTCAGCCTGAACAACCTCAACTCTCTCAGCCTGCCTTCAGAAGATACGTGGGAGCCTGTTCCTGGTATTACACTAGTTGTCGGTGTTACGCTTTTTTACCTTTGAGAACCTAAAAAGTGCCTTATTCCTATCACACAGGATTTTTTTTCTAGCTGCCATGTACATACTAACATAATAATTTAATAATGCTTTCCTGCTCCCTTTCTCCGTTCTAACTGGAAGACAAACCAGAGTCATTCAGAGTTAGGTAGCTAAATTCAATTCCATGAACAAACTGCATTACTTCAGTGTCTTTCTTCTGTCAGTGGAAGAAAATAGCTTCAAGCTGTGACTGGTGTGCAGTAGCCATCCTCCAAAATAGCTCTGTGCCATCCTGACTTCATAGCCTGGCTGGGGAAAGAAAATTGTAGCCTAGATGGCATCATGCAGGAGCCAGACAAAACCCAATTGCTTATGTAGTGTGTTGGTTTCTTCTTGAATTGCACAGTAGAAAGAGGATGGGGGATTGTAAATGTTGCACTGTTATGCTACTGGGACAAATGTCCAGTAAACACTGTTAGAGTTGTTGACAGCACTGTGGGATTATATACAGATAGATTTTGCTTGTTGAGTTCTCCTGTGCAGCTGGCTGCAATCCTGAAATTATGTTTTCTTCTCCAGTTGTGCAAGTGTGTACATGTGTTCGCGTACACAACCCATTGCTATTTCCCAGAGGAAATACTTCTTCCTAACATCAGAGGAAAGAAGTAACAGAAGTTGGGGGGATAAGTATTGGCTTTTAGCTATTCTAAAATTATCCTTATTTCTTTATTCTTCTTCAGACTTTCATCTTGCAACTGCATACGAGTGGAAGCAAGCAGACAAACGTTCTGCTGGGATCAGAAAGCCATGCTGGCTATTTTTTCATTCACAGTGATAATAAAGGCCTCACGTTTAAATGACACTTCTTTTTATAGAGTGTGGTGCAAAGGAGACCCATCTGTTCTATAGAGGTTTTGCTTCATGAGTTGTATGAAATGAGAACTGTTGTTCCATTCAGACAAGGCAACCTGTTTGTTTCAAAGGTATACAAAGGAGGCATATCACGGTCCGGGCGCAAGCGTCCATGCCACTTCCCAAAAGGGAAGGGGATCGAGGGCAAAGCGGGATGCTTCCTTCCCCAGACTCGTAGGCAAATGTGGAGACTGATGAATATTTAACAAATTTATTGCTAGATATATTCACATAAACCATATCTACCCTATAGAGAAACCACAATACACCACGCCCACCCACTTACTCTCCCTTCCCTGAGGAGAACTAGAAAGCCACTGAGGGGATAGGGCAAACAAGAACCTGGTTGGGTCGAAATATGACCTATGTATAAATGGTGTGGTGTGGGTGCAATTGCGTATCTGTGTGTGTGTGTTGTGTATATCTACCCCTTTTCCGGCGGGTGGCGATGATTTGGCCAGGGTCTGAAGACGACGACGGAATCTGGCTTGGCTCGGCTTCAGTCAAGACAGCTTGTGAAGTCTCTGGCTTGGCTTGGCTCGGGCACTAGGACCCAGTGTAAAGCAGCTGTGGTGTCCTGGCGACGGCGCTCAGACACACTTAGAACGGCTCCGGCTTAGAGCGGCAGCAGCCGCTGGCTCGGTGCCCACTCCCTCAGCACTCTCTCTCTCTAGTGCAACAGTGGTTTTCTTCAGGTCGCGGCTTCTTCGGCTCGCAGCCTCAAATGGCGTAGGGCAGTTACACGCCCGGAGTCCTTTCCCCGCGGCAATGGCAGCATGTGCTGGCCGGGCGCGCACGCGTACTCGGGAGAAGGTGTTCAGCAAGTACTTATAGCGTTAGTCTGAAAGAGAGAGAGACAGAGAGACGGAGCGAGCCTCCGGGCTATGGTCCGATGGTGCTCTCTCAATGGGATGGGGAGGGGAAAAGAGAGAGTTTTCTGTTTTCCCTCAGATTTTATACCTTGCCGCGTCCCCCACATCTTCCGACTTCCGGCTTCCGGAGGACTTTCCAATGATTCATGGGAGTTGTAGTTCCTTTTAGCTGACTTAGAAAAACATTTCAAAACAGTGGGTCGGTTTCCCACAAGGCGTCAAATGAAAAGTTGAATTATAGGCCTTGGATAGTAGGGACTACTATTCTCAAGTTTTGGATGTGATTTAATAAGAAATGCAGTAACAGATGTTCCTCTTGCAGCAGACAGTCTTCTTTTAGGATATTCTTGGACTCCACATAAATCATGAGATTTGGAACTATCCCCTATTTGTGAGATTTATTTATGATGAAAGCAAAGGTTTTACAGATTACTTTCTTTGGTACTGTCCCACTAGATACAATTAAGGTTTGCTGTTAAGGGTGCATTCTATACAGTATGAGGAGTATCATATTGTGGTGTTTGTGCATTGGCTTACATAGACTTTGAGATGTCATTCTCCAACCAAAGCTTCTGCCTACAGTATTCCCTTCCTGTGCTGTAGACAACTCCTAGAAGTGAAACTGGCTCTCTGCTCCTTGTGAGGTAATGCTTACTCCAAGCTGAAGGGACCGAGTTAGAAGTGCTTTGCTACATGAAACGCTAAATGAAACAGAAGTGTTTTAATGTTTCTTTGCACTATTTCGTTTGTGTATGTACCACAAATAACTTGCAGGAGTGTAAGCATTTACCAGTCTAGAAAGCTAGCCTTTTCTTCTAAGTTTTTAGCAGACACTTTTTGCTGTAGTTTGGTTTGGACAAAGTAGTATTCAGCCTGAACCAAAACTGAACTGAAACTGTTTAGGTGGGAAAGACTTTATAAGCCTTAAGGGGGAAGGGGGGCAAGGTGGGTGGCTCTGCATCTTCTGACTGTTTTTTTTCAGTGACCTAGGATGGCAGCATGTGGTATAAACAGGTGAGAGTTTTCAAGTAAGTGCAGTGTCATGGGAGAGGTACAGTTTGGATATATTTACTGTTTCTCCAGTGCCTTTGCAGACAGGAAACAAAGCAGTTTCAGAATCCTGTTCTTCCTAGATGTTCACATTCATGTTGTCTGCAGCCTTGCTGGTCCTGCTGTGCAACACTTGTATATGTCCTCGTGTTCCTTCTTCTTTCCTTACACACAGACTCAAATTTATTTAGTAGCATTTGCTACATAAAGCAGACATTTGGGTACTTCGGAGATTATTCTCTTCCAGGAAGGTAGCATATTAAATCTTAAAATGGTAATTTTTGCTAAAGTAAAACAGAGACTTTGAAGCTCATCTCCCAGATATGCTGTCTACAACAGAGACTGAGGAAAACAAGTAATTACAAGAAAAATGTGAAATCTTTGCAGCAGGTTTTCAGTCTCATCAGAAAGCTCAGATTGCTCCTACTGTATCTGAAGGTGTTATTTAAACATAAGCATCATATGTAATGTACAAGTGGAGTGATATTAATAGAGGAATGTTGGCTTGTAGTGGCATTTAGCATGGGTGGGAGTGATAGAGAGAATGGGTTTCCCACAGCAAGATCTTGAGCTGCCACCACTAAAAAGACAGCTGGGTTCACAGGGCCTGCTATATAATAACACAATAGTGATTATTCTGACAGGGAATCTATATTGTCAGACTGCTTTTACTTTGGGTTGTCTAGGAAGATTATACCTTGCCAGGCCAGCTGACAAGTTTTCATAGCACATAAATGGCACAACATAGTGTCTATTTCCTCTTTTCCAGTAAATCTTCTCAGTTAGTTCCTCGACTGTGTATGGCAACTCTATTAGCTCACAGGAACGAACCCTGGTGTTATCACTGTGCATAGCCCTGTTCTGTAAGGGACTGGCTTCAGGAGAGAGGTCCTTGCCTGAACACTCACCAAAACTGCAGAAACATCCATCAGTTAAGTCATCCCTTAACTCACTGGATTTCTTCTTCTATTCTGTTACTGAAAAGCTACCACAGAACCCAAGTCTTGTAATGAGGAGACACAGTTTGTAATTTGCATCCCATGGTGTGTTTTAGCCAATATAGAGCCATTTCTTTTTTGGCTAGTGTTACCCTTCAGTTTTACTTTTCTTTCTCTCTCCTTCTGACTCTCTTTGCTCTAGGGAGAGTTATGGGTAGGAAAAGCACAGCTTTTTAGTCTTCAATTTGCTAGCTAAATATTTAGGGTAACATAGGTGCAACACAAGACCTCCTATTGTGCAATGGTTTCTGATTTTCACAACACCCACTCTTTCTTTTAGCAAGGAGAGAAACTGCTGTGCCTTGAAAACTAAAAGACTTATTCTTTAGGAGAAATTAAACTGGCTTACTTTAGATGCAGATTAATGTTAAATAATACTTTTTAGAAAAATGTACAAAACCCACCATCTCTCTCATTTTAATTGTGCATAAATGTTGAGGGAGGGAGGATGCATTTAATGGCTTTTTTTTTTTTTTTTTTTTTTGTAATATTGACGTTTAAAAGGTCTATAACTGACAGTAATGGCACATCTTCAGACTGAATTGCCTCTTATAGGTCGCTATGGTCTGGCTGCAGAGATTTTTCTGTAAAATTGGGTTAACGGGACACCACCACAAGATCCGGTTGTTTTTTGACAGCTATTTCTTTCCAAAACAAAGAGTTAAAAAATGTTTATTTTCTTGCCTTTTGATGAAAGCTTAACACTTTTTAGAACGAGAAACATGTCAAGGAGACCATAGAGCTGTCACAGGAGCTGTAATACTGTCTACACCTGTGATTTTCTTTCAGTTAGCCTTGGTGTTTTCAAAGTTTTGGGAAGGAAGAAAGAATTGTGCAATGACATAACCCCTGTAACTTTTTTCACTTTGGATTTACATTTGCATATGTCTCAAGCTGAGCAGATGCTTATCCTTTGCAATGACTGTATCCTCAGCCCAAGAGATACAGTAAGACTTTGTTTTTTTCTGTTACCATGTTTAAAACAGAATAACTAGAAAGTTTTCATTAAAATAGAATGAATTCAGATTTACACAGAGATCACTGAAGTCTTAGAGCTAATTCTCCTGCTTCTTAAACCAATATAAATAGAGATTTTGCATCACTGTAAGTACAATGGACAAAGAACACAATTTCCACTGTACCATGATCAGATCTGAAGTGAAGCAAAACGTAGAACTGCAAAAGCCAAATTGTGTTGTAAGTAACCATAGTTCGTTTTTATCTTGATGTATGTTAATTCTGACTCACCTTACAGTAAGTGGGGGTGTGTATGGGTTCTATTCGCTAGTGCTTTTCGGTCTTCACATGTTGTTTTCAATCATTTATCTTTGATTAAAATTCTACTTTCATCAACTCTCTCTCACAGGGAGGGCATGTCATGGTCATGGGAACTTTCACACAGATCAAATTCCAATGCTAATATCAGCAAGAGTATTTTTTAAAGCCTACAGAACCTGCATTTCTATCCTTAGTAAGAAACCTTTCATGTTTTGGTATTTAAGTAAGCTGATGGATTGTTAGAGTGCAGGTAACTGACTGCTGTGGAAATTTAGGAGTTTGGGGAAGCAAAAAACTAAGAACATTAAATACAGACAAAGACAACCAACTTCTAGAATGCATTATTAATAAAGTTTTAATGCTGCCAAATGCTCTGGCTTATCACGATATTCCGTGGAGATGCTTGAAGACAAGACTCAAGTTCTCTTGTCCAGTTCAGAACTGAACCAGGGCTTAAAGTCTTACAGAAGACCTTCCTGCATGATACCTTGTATTCTTCCCTGTTTCAAGTGGCTACAGAAAATACTACCTCGTCACAGTAAAAAATACCATAGAACTTTGTCAAAATTTGTTTGCATGACAGACACTTTCCTTGTCCGTCTTTAGCCATTGATCCTGGATATAAAAAATATTCTAGAACTCCCTGCTCTCTGTTTTTCTCCATTTGTACTGTTTAAAATTCCTTGGGATGACTCTTTTGAAGAGTTTCTGCACATTTCCTCTCAGCTCTACCAGGTTTGTATAAATTGCTCTTTCCAGTACTGAAGCTGCTCAGTGAGGCGTCATATGTCCTCTGTGTCACAGCATGTGCAGGGTAAGTAGAAGTGGTTTTTGCATGACTGAATCCTGTTTCTTGCACCATGGGCTCAGAGTGACACACTGTCATCCTTCCTACTGCTTTTTTCTAATCACCTTTTGAAGCAGATCATAAAGAAGATTCAGTGTTTTTATCTGCTGTTGTTGCTTTTGAGCCAGGCATGTGGGTTAAGGTCAGGCTTATCAGGTACCTGAACCTGGGAGGTAGCAGCTCCCAGCTCCTGCAGAGTTCCTAAACAAACCTTTGTTTTTCCACTACTCTAAGTTCTGCTGCCAAGTCCAGAGTTTCAGGTGATCTTATGCTGACAAACATGCTACTGATAGTCTTCTAACAGCATTGTTCATAGAATCTTGTCATCCTGATGGATTCTGAAAGAATATTATGATTTTGTATTGATGTGAATCACCTCACCCATCTGTACAATTTGGTCACCTCTAAAACCAGATGTGATAGCATATTAACAATGCACAAAGGCACTACACTTCAGTATAGGACAATGAATTTAAGGTAGAGAGCATATTCCTTAACAGGTATGAAAAGAAAGTGTCAGCACTAGGCTGGAAGAGGATAGATGATGGGTGCTGATCTTTTCAGGACTTTGCACGTCTGTTTCCATCATCTGGGAAAGCTGTTAATATCCTTGATCTTTTCTGCCCACAAAGCACCTCTGAGTCTCATCCTTAGCAGACATGTATGCAGCTGCATAAAGGTCTGAATAAATATGCCTTTGGAAAACAGTCCTGCTTCTTGACTATTCAACACAAGGGAAGACTGACCTCCCATCTGCTGCCACTAACAAATGTTTTCAGTCAATCACCCACTCGCAGTCCGAGTAGGAAGATGTGATTCAGGCAAGGTAGGCTGTCTGCTGGGAAACCGATCAGTCAGCAAAACTGTCTTTTTTCATTCTTCTTTTTTTCAACAGACCTACCTTTTTTCCCAGAAAGGAGGAGGAGGAAGAAAACTACATGGCAGGAAATCGTGCAAAACCAGTTATATTCTTTTCTGGCCACTGTTAAGGAAAAGACCAAAGGCATGTAGGATTGCAAATGCTGGAAAAAGACTTGTTCCGCTCTGGCACTACCTTGTACCTTTTGATCTGAACTCAAGTGGGAGAGGGAAGAAAAGAGAAAAGCAGTTAATTTAAAAGCTCACCTTCCTCAAGGCTCCTATGGAGTTATTCAAACAAGTGAATTTAAAAGCTCATAAGCAGTAGTTACATGGGGAAAGATAGTATTCGTATGGCTGCTGTAGACATATGATGAGGTTTTTCACAAATGGGGAGACTTACAGAGAAAAAAAGGCAGCCATAAAGAGATTAACATATGCTGCTGAGTAACATATGTGGACTTATTGACACAAAGAGAAACAATATGTAGATATTAAAACAGCTATGTGACAGAAACTATGAAGATACTTGGAAGACATATATTGATTTCCCATGTAGGCAGCCCATTTATGTCCTGATCTGTAGGCATTATTGTGACCATGGCCAGTATAACTAGAGAAGATACTTCTCACAATCCATTCAGGTCTTCTGATGGTATGAGAAACAAACTTCCTTTATTTGGATTCCCTTGCTTTCCACAATGAATATTCTCCAATATGATAATGAAGTAGAGGCTTCAGGCCACCAACACAACTAAATTAAAAAGAAAATATTTTCTCATGTGAAACCTTGCTACATACCTACCTGTCTGTGATCAGGACATAGGTCATAACATCGTAACAAATTATTGTCTGGTATGTCCCCACCCAGAAAGCAATCAGAGAGGATTATATATATGTGGTCTGTCAAAGAGCTGAAGTGTTTTGAATTAGAAGCATTTCATGTCTCATGTTGAGCTACAAGGAAACAGCTTGTTTTGACTTATGTTAGAGGCACTGGGTGGGTTAGTATGCTGTGTCATCTGGGTAATGGGTCAGATCTTAGTATTTGTACATCCCAAGCATTTTTGAACTAATGGTTTGAAAAGGCTTTGTAATCATTTGTGATCTAAATCTCACAGCTCTGTGCTTGGTTGATCAGTCTCTTTCCCATTTTATGCAGAAGAAAGCTGATTTTCGAAACTACTGACCATTTTCTGTTCTTATTCATCAAACATTTAAATGTTTGTTACTCACATAATATTAACTTCCTGCTTTTAGGTAATTAAGCTGTGATTCTGCTTTCTTTGCATACCTCCTATATGCAATTTAGAATCAAGATCATTTCACCTACCAAACTCACTTGTTCTGCTCCTACATCCTTTAACCTTGAGGTCCTTCAATGTCAGTTTGCCAGCAGTGCATTTCATCGTACCTATATAGCTACAGTTTCGGCTTAGCTATGTGCACATACTCTTTTTTTCTGGTAAAAGTATTACAAATAAGAGGAATAATGCAAATATACAGCCCCTTTTCTGTTGCACCATTAGGTGGGAGGATCTCTAAGCTTCTCTTTTGGAGATTATTTACTCAGAGGAGGGTTTTCTTTAGTGATTCTATTTTTTGTTTGTCCTTGACTTGAACAAAGACAATTTTTGCTTGGTTATTTGTTGGGGAGGGAACAAAGGAAAGAAGCTACATTTTGTCTAATCCACCCTTACAACTTTTTCCTGTCCATTATAAATAGTGTGCTTAAGTCTGTGAGAAATGGGTGCATCCATACATACTCAGCATGAACCAACAGCTTCATAGGCATCACCTATTCAGGAAGCAGAACATGTATCAGTCCTTGCGCTGTGTATCTGTGGGAGGGCAAATGGGATCAGAGCAGTGTGAAAGGTCCAATTTTTTTTTGTTTACTGTGACTGGTTTTTACGCTTATGAATTACAGTGAGAGATTTATTGCATTTGAGAGGCTGGAGGGAACCGGTAGCCTCAAAACATGCAGTGCACCTCACACATTGGCAGTAGCAGTTATTGGCTGAAGACAGATGTATTTTCACTGTGAACTTTCACAGAGTATTTAAACTTCAGGGGCTTGAGTTGGAAGATACAAAGGTCATGGAATGAAAGTCAAGGAAGAGTACACCTTGCTAGAAAAAAAGGCATTTTGATGTAGTTAGTAACTTATTGAACAAAAGTCATAGTGAAAATTAAGACTAAGGTGAGTTATGTGCCCAGGGCTTGAAACTGAAGCAGCAAGGAGAGTGCAAGGCTAAGGTGTGTTTCCAAAGCTAGCAGGAAGTTTTGAAACAGCAGAAATGGTTTGCCAGAACTGAGGCAGGAATGCTCAAGTACTGGAATTTCCCTGCTGATTCCCCTGCACTTACTTTCCTTCGAACTTGACTTTGCTCATAAACTGTTCTGGCAATGGCTGTGTGTTGCATAGCTCTCCTGGAACTTACTGGCTGTTCATGTCTGCAGAGAGGGAGCTGCTCTTTCAGTGATGATGGCTGTAAAATGAAAGGATTAAGGCGGTTAAATCTTTGTAGTTCTGTGTATTGTAAGAAACATCAGCCACAAGTTTCTGAAGGTATCGTAAAGAGGCAATCAATTACCTGGAAAAATAGATGGATATTCAATACTGTTTGTTGTCATTAGAGAGTTACTTTCTACTCACACTCTGACTTTTTAGGTGTTTAATTTTCCTTTGCCTGCTGTTGCATGCAGTATTACAGGAGATACAGGCTAGATGGAAAAGGTTGGCTGCTCAGAAATTAATTTCTTATCATTCTAATTGCTTAGTGTGCAAAAGTGAATTTGGAACAAATCTTAGGCAAAACCAAAACTCAGTGCATCTTTGAAATAATGAAAAACTGCAATATCCTTACTTTCAGTCTCTGCAAATGAAACTCCACTGAGATATGAATTCATCCAGTTTCCTCTCTCAAAAACCATTCTGAGTGTAACGACCAAGAAATGAAAAGAATTGATAGGGTGAACAAAAGGTTATAAAAAGGAGAAAAGGATTACAGGTAAAGAAAAGAAAAATGCAGATACTGATTAAGAGAAGAAACTTCTTGCTGTTGAGATTCAGCAAATTGGGGAATGTAGAATTGCTATGGTTGGAAAGGACCTAAAAGATCATCGAGTCCAACCATTATCTATCTCTACCAGGGCCACTTCTACACCATATCCATAAGCACCCTGTCTAGACAGCTTTTAAATACATCCAGGGATGGTGATTCAACCACCTCCCTGGGCCGCCTGTTCTAAATGCTGCAGTGGTTTCCCTTGTGGTTGTGCTGTAGATTTGGGATTTTTGCCATGTCCCTTTGGATTGATAATGGTTTGAATACTATAAAACAAAACAGTACAAAGCATTAGGAAATGCACTAAATAAATAATATATTCTGGATTTCGATCGTATTATCAACTGAGGATTTTCAAGTGCTTCATAAGCAAATTACTTCATAAACATCTTGTCTTCCCTGAGGAAATTATACCCTGTCTTAGTAACAGAGAAGCTAAGATACCAGTAGAAGTTAGACAACCTTGCACTGAGAGAGAGGCAGATGAAATAATGCCTATAATTTTTCTCACGCCTTGTTTGCAAGAATATAAAAGTAAAACTTGCTGCTGTCATGCATAACCTCTTTTCTGGTTTTCTTGTCATTGGATTTAATTTGCTGTGTGAGATGTGAGCATCTCTCTCTGCTCTCCCAAGTTCTTTTTCTGAGTAACATTGTTAAATACAAATGAGATAGCACTGGCCGAACTCTATTTAATAAAGGAATCTATTGAAGTTGCATGGGTTTTAGCCTGTAAAGACTGCTATTTTATCAGTCTATACCTTGCCTAGTATTACACATTGACACATTGTTACCTGTTTTTGTAGAGAAGGATGTACAGACTTCTGTTATTATGACAACATAGAGACTAATTCTTTCTCTTCAACGGAAAGAAGTAGGTAAGCAAAGTCTTCAACTTTAAACTGGCTTTGTAATGATAAAAAATAATTTCAGACTTTCATGTTCATTATTTCTGATAAGCTGAAATAAAGGCCCTCTTGTTCATAAGTAAAATCTAGAACATGCCTTAACCTCATATAAGATTAGCAGGCTAATGTTACCTAAATGAACATAACAAGGGAAAGATTAGTGTTTTCTAGCAGAAACTGCACAATTTCTGTGTTCTTTTATCTGTTTTGTCTCTGGGTCAGCACAAGCTTCTCATTGCATGGCATCAAATGAGACAAGGTCAGCCCATCTCCCTTGTCCCAGCTTTCCCTGACCTCCCCAAACCTTTCCTCTTGTTGGGGGTTGTATTGCAGTGCCTGCCTCTGCACTGCTGGCCAGTCAGAATTGAGCTCACCACCAGCATCCAAGGGGACACAATGAGCTGCTGTGCTGGAGACGTCCCTGCTCAGCCCCCAGCAGTGCTGGAGGCAGGTGATGCCCTCCACCGCCCCTGAAATTCTCTGCCTGCACACCAGCTCATGCTCCAAAAGTCCACATACACAATCTCTATGATGGCCCAGGTCTTTCCAAGGTGCTTGAGAGAGGTCTCATGATGAAACCAGACATCTCCACAAGCACCACACAGCCTCTTCCAACACCAAACCCC
>JAVSBS010006001.1:1640-21333 GCA_033124195.1 Coracias cyanogaster
ACTCAGATCCTGCTGAGAACCAGCGCATCTCGCAAGCTGTATCACAGTGTGTTTCCCTGCGTTTTCTTCTTGAAAGATGAAATGTAACTGAGGCTATTAGAAAGCATTCACAGCTTTTGCCAGTGCTGGTTGTAGAAGCTGTGACTTTTTAACAAGGATTTTGAATGTGATGGGAGGATTGGTGAATGGGGTCTGTGTGTGAAGTTGATGGAGATGTCCTCCCTGGCTGCTCAGTGCTGGCAGGACCTCCGCTTGAGCACTGTGCCCAGTTTGGGGCACAACATTTCATAGATACAGAGCAGAGAGCACAGAGAAAGCACCTGGGAAGATGACCACTTTATATATGTAGTGTGGAGAAAAGGCTCATGGGAGCCTGCAGAGCTGCCTGAGTCTTGGGCTGTGTAAAAGGTAATGTGTAAGGTAAAGCCCCTTTTGTGTTCTCCTAGAGTGGGACAAGCAGTCATGGGAGGGAATCATGGAAAAGGATCCAGATTAGGTAGTAGGAGATTTTTCTAACAGCCTGGGGAAGCACTGGAAGGTCACTTGGGGAGCTGCTGTTTTTTGGAAGGCTTGAAAGGACTCAATGAACCTGTTGCAGGAGGGCAGGTAGATGTGATCCTGCCAGGAGGGCAGGGGACTAGGTGATTCTGAGAGACTCCTCCAAGGCTATTTGTTGTTTCTTTGGAACATGCTGAGTTTCTCTCTGGCGTGGGGTCCTTCTCTGTGTCTGGACACGGCAAATCTGTGTTCTCTTGGAGAGAAAAGTGCAACCGTGCTGCACTTCTGTGCCATGTGCTGTCAGACACCACCCATCCCAGCTGCTGGGAAGCTGTTACCTGCAGCCCTCACGGGCAGGATCTGCAGGCAGAGCTGGGGCAGCGTGCTGGCAGCCAGCCTGGTCCCTGGCATGCAGGTCTCTGGACAGCACATGTCCTTTGAAAGTCCTGTTACAGGAGGAGCTCAGAGGCTCCTAGCTCCATGGCTGCTCCATCATGGATCACTGCAAGGTGCCTGATGCCAGCCCACCACTGCCCACAGCCAGTCAAGACCTGATGTTTTCCTGGGCTTTTTATACCAGCAACCCCACAGAGACCAAAGGATCCCATTTCCGTCCTCTATCCTTGTGCTCAGGACTTGTTTCAAGGTTTTCTCCTCTTCCTTGGCCTGCCCTTTGTCCCACACTGATGATCTGGCAGGGTGCTTTGAAGCCTATCAAGAAGTAGCCTTCTGATCCCTGCTTGGCTTCTTGCTCTCAGCATTTCAAGAGCTGTCTGATGGCAGAGGTGGGTCCAGCCTGTCCACTTCCAGAGGACTGTGCTCTGCACTGGTGCTGTTGAGAATTTGTAGATCCAAGGATTAAAGTCAGAGAGAACTGCAGATCTCTTCAGATCTGATTTTCATGTGCTGGTGGCTGTTTTTATCCCAGCCTGCTCCACCTGCAGAGCCCTTGGCGAAGTGATGCATCTTCCGGAGCAGCAGTGAGTTTGGACCCAAGAGCGTGTCAAGGTGGAGACTTCCCCACTTCCCTGACCGTCTGCTCCTGTGGTTGATCACCTTGTTGGAAATCTTCCCTGTTTCAAACTTTTCTGGTTTCCCCTTGCAGGCTTTTCCTCTCCTTTTGCCAGCAAGTACTCTCCTACCTCCTGATACGCACATCAGCCCTCTGCCACCAGCTCACAGGGAGCCATCTCTCTGTGTGACAGGATTTCAGCTGGCTTTACAGTATCTTTATTTGGGCTTGGTTGCAGCCTGTGGAACTGCCCAGTTCATGTGGCTGATTGTCTTGCCACTGTGTTAATTGGCAATCTGCTCCTGACGATGGCTGGCTGATCACAAGAGTGTGCTGGCTTAAACCAAATGTCTTACAGGTGATGGAGATCCTGGAGTTATTGTTACTACTCAAAGCTAAGTATAAAATAACCAGTCTGCCGTAAGGCTGCAGGGAGCAGTACTGGCAGCCTTTGCATCAAGATCTGTCCTCAGCTGCTCCCCTCCTGCCTCTGCTGTGTGCTGGGAACAGTGCAGAGCATCGCTGCTGCTGTGCCTGAGGTGAGCATCCTGCCTGGAGGACTCCAGGGCTCAGTGCCACCCGTACAGCCTGAGTGCCCAGGACCGCACAGCCATGGTGGCTGGGGCTTGGCACCTAGGTCTGCGTCTCCAAACCCAGGCAGGAGATTCAGGTGTTGGGAGTTCTCAACTGCTCTCTGGCCGGTGGGTGTCATTCCTGTGTGTGCTCCCCATTGCAGGTAGGATCTTGGGCCTCTCCAGCCTGCCTCCCCACCAGCAGCTGCAGGCACATCCAAACACCCTGGCAGAGCTCCATGCCAGCATGGACCTTGGGAGTGCTGTGGTGACCTCCCCTGCTCGGGATCCCAGGAGCAGACTGGGCAAGTGGGGTCTTGCCAGGCAGAAGATGCAGGACTGATCTTCTGTGATGGCTCAGCCACCACCATCCCCCACCCCCTTCCCTCGAGCTAGTCCAGGCTGCATGCAGCAGTCCTTGAGCTCTCCACCATGCCTGCCCTAGCCAGAGTCATAGAGCCCTATGGAGGATGTGAGCTCAGCATCGCCTCTCCCTGGGTCCCTGGCCCTGGTGCCTGGCCATGCTCACATGCCCTTTACAAAGCTGGAGGCTCTGCTCTGCCAGGTTTGTGGACTGGGAAGAGGTGGTGGCACCAGACACAAGGGCTTGATCTGTATGCTCTGGAGAGCTAAAGGAACTGGCACTGTTCCCTGTCTGCTGGAGGAGTGGGGTTCGGTGTCTTTTCCATGCCTGCCTGCCTACCTTTGAAGAGCCAGGCACAGAAGAAGAGCCTGCTCTGAAGACCTGTCTGGTGGTCTCCTAGCTGCTGTAGAGAAGAATCCAGTGTTCTTTCCATAGCAGTCTACAGGACAGACCTTGCCACAGAGGCAATGCCAACCTCTGCAGTGGCTGCTGCAGCAAGGATATGGAGAAATATTAGAAAGCATTTGAAGACCTGTCCCCATCCCAGATTGTGTGATCAGAACTGCTCTGGCAGGAGGTGGGGAGGACAGGCTGGTATTAAGAGGCCCAGAGCTGGAGCAGGGTTCCTGTTGCTGGGAAAGAGCAGTGAGACCGTATCTGGTGCTGCTTGCTAATGGGAAAAGCTCCACAGAGCCCCATCTCATGGCAGTAAAAAGCCTATCTGTCTATATTAGACGTGCGCGTGTACCCAGATTGAGCTTGTACTGTGATGTCCCTTGATGGAGGTGTCCTATGGGAAGGAGGCCTCCCAATATTGACACGCTTTTCCCCATGGCATGGACAGAGTGAGGAGCAGATGCTGCAGCAAGTCTGCAGGAGAGCTTGGGAGGCTCTGCCTGCTGCAGAGGGGACTGGTTTGGCTAGGAGAAGCACTCTGCAGGTAGGTGGCAACCTGAGCACATTGGAAGACTCTTGTGCCAGCAGAACAGTCTTGTAGTGCGCAGGACTTGGGTTAAAACCAGCCCCTGGGACAGGCAGGGTAGAGGAACCTACAGCTGGGTGGTGTCACGGGAGCCACCTGCCCTCAAGCAGCATGCTGCTGGGGAAGATGCTTGTGGTCAGGGCTCTGAAGCCCACACCAGGGCCCCAGAGGGCATAATCTGCTATGGTTAAAACTACAATGTCTCTTCTGATTATCTGATATGGGGCCAGACAAGCAGGCAGCAGCCATGATGAGCGGATGTGTTTCTAAACCATTGCCCAGCCACTAGCTAGCCCTCTGATGTGGGTGCTAGCACCTCAGGAGGGATGGTGTACAGAGCGTATATACACGCACAGGTATAACGTGGCCCCTGATCACCCCTGTGAAGGTCTATGCTTGTGTCTAGCAGGGAAGCAGGTCCCTGCAATTGTGCCAGCTCTGCCTGGTACAGCGATGCCTTTGGTGCCCAAACGTGAATCCTCTCTTGCAGCATGTCATACAAAGGGTCAGAAAGGTGGTGGGATAACCCTGAAACCTGCTTCTCAGCTTCTTGGTCTCCAGGATATGTTCTCTGTACTGGGCAGATGGCCACGGGCTTTCCCTGGAGAAAAAGAGGTGGGAATTGTTTTGCTCCAAGTAGAGACCATGGCTGGGGGCAGATGGCCAAGCATCCCGGGAGCTGCTGGTTGAAAACTGCCCCTGCTTTCATCCCCAGGAGCAGGCTCAGAGGGCAGCACTGGCCCTGCACACAGCTCAGTCTGAGGGCTGCCTGCCCTGGTATTGTGCTCTCTGAGCTCCAGGCACAGTGGGGCTGCTCCAGTGCTGTGGCTGCTGTCCCCCGTGTTGCAGTGACAGCAGGGCAGGAGACTGGGCTGCCATCCCTAGTGCTGGTCTGCAGCAGCGGGCACAGTGGCATGGTGGTCAGGGCATGGCTGTGGCCACCTTACATAGCAGGGCTCACTGTGGCAGGGCAGAAACCCATCCCATGGAGTGGGAGACAGAGGCTGAAACAGTTCTGTCCAGTAACTGCCCAGTTACCAGGCAAATTGTCCATGGCCCTGGCCAGGTGCTCAGTAGTCTGCTGTGTACTCCTTGCACAAGGGGGACCAAGCCACTGCACGAGGTGCCAAATCTTGGGGTGTCCCCAGCAGCAGTGCCTGACCCCCAGTGCTGGTGGGATCACTGTGCAGTAGAAAAACCCCAAAGCTTTTCTGGTTTTGGACTTGCTGCTCAGGAACTGTCAGGCAATGTTGGTATCTCATTGTCAGCTGTGCCCTAGAGCCCAAGCAGACTGAGCTGCTGGTTCAGTCTAGGGTAACTGCTGGAACCAGTTGCTGTGACCCCAGAGATGCCAGCGTCTTCAAGAGGAGAGGAGCAAAGCACAGAGGTGGCTGGTCTCTGCTGGGCTCCACATGGCTGCCCTTGTCCTGGGAGTGCTGCTGCTGCCTGGCCTGCTCTGGTGGGACAGGAGCCCTCTGTCCCATCTCAGTGTCTAAAGCAATTGTGTGTACACCACTCTGGCATCTATCCTCAGGTCCTGGGGTTGAGTGGCCCGAGTGTAGCAGCCAGTTGCCTGGCTGTTTGACATTTTCTTGGGCAGAAAAGTGATGGTTTCCTGATGTACTGTGTGAACCTGCCATTTACCATGGTGTGTCCAGGTAAGTGTGCATCCAGGCAGAGGCTGTCTGGGGCACTGGGTTCCTTGGAGGCTTCCTGGCTGCCTCTGCAGCGCTGGGTTTATGTTGCCTGTCTGTGTGCCTTGCAGGCTCTGAAAAGGAAGCCGGACCTCTTCCTGTGTAGCAACCTGGATGTCAAAGCAGTGTTTCAGTGTGGTGAGTACCACGGGCATGGGCTCCACGTGGCTCTGCAGAGAAAGCCAGCCTGCTCCTCCTGCAGAGCCAGGCAAACCACAGGGCCTGTGGTGTTTCTGGCTGCTAACCTGAGCGATGTCTGCCCACAGGTGTCCTTTCACTCAAGTTCCCTGAGGCCCCAACAGTCAAAGCATCCTGTGGCTTTTTTGTGAGTATCGTGACATCACACAGCCCACTGGGAGGGCAGGAGCAGGGCTGCAGGTTGGGCATGGATGCTGTGACATGGAGCCCACTCTGGCACTGAGCAGGCTGGGCTGTGTGTTGCAGACGGAGCTGCTGCCACGCTGCGGAGAGATCGCTCCAGTGGGACAGGTCGTGCATGAGGATGGCAAAGTGCTGCTGCAGGCAGTGCTGGAGGTGAGCGATGATGGGCAGCCTGGGGCTCTGTTCCTGAGCAGCACCCCTGCAGAGCCACAGGCAGAGAACTTGGCAGCACGGGTGAGTGCAGGCAGGGGAACACCAAGGGCTCAGCCAGGTCTGTCTGCTCTGTGGCAGGGCGTCGGTGGCCAGGCTTCCCGCAGCCTCATGGATCACTTCGCAGAAATCCTCTTTGCCTTGAACAAGCACTGCTTCAGCTACTTGAGCATCTGGATCAAGGAGGCCATGCAGCAGGATGGCTTCCCCTCAGCCCGCATCACCCCTGAGCAGAAGGAGACCTTCAGCCAGCAGATCCTCAGGTTTGTGTACCCCTCCTTGTGGTGGCTGTGCCCCACCTGCAGTGGGAATGACCCCCTCCTGCATGGCCTGACATGTCCCTCCTGCTTCATGTTTGTCACCTCCCTCTGTCTTAGCAGAGAGCGTGTGAACAAGCGGCGAGTGAAGGAGATGGTGAAGGAATTCACCCTGCTGTGCCGAGGGCTGCACGGCACAGAGTACACAGCAGACTACTGAGCACCTGGCCAGGACCGCGGACATTTTGCCTGGACCAGCTCTTCCCTGCAAGGAAGCCCCCCCACCCTCTCTGCCCTGCTGCAGTACTGGCTCGTAGAATAACCCTCCACCTAGAATTAACCCACTCAGGACGCTCCTCAGCTAGATTTGGTGGCCGCATCTCGGTGTCAGCATCTTTGTTTCCCCCAGCATGCTCCCCCCTCGCAGGGGACAGGAGTGCGGGCTGCAGGAGGCGGTGGTGGGGCAAGGGGAGGCCTGGGCAGCACTGCCCAGCATGGGCTGCCCCATGCCTGGGCTACTAGCCCTTCCCTGGCACCTCCCCGTGGGTGCCTGTGCCCTGTGGCAGGGAGGCTGCCCCCGTGCCCACAGCAGTGGCTGGCTGGGCAGGGGCACTCGCCCTCTGCTCATTTGGACGTGTGTGGTTGGTGGGGGGGAGGCCCTGCACCTAATTATATTAAGAATATTTCTATGTTGTGGCTGTCATTTCTGCAGTGCCTGGACTTTGCCTGCCCCTTGACTCTGGCAAAGAGCCCAAGGAAGGGGGTTAAATGAAGGCTGGATTTCCTCAAAGCTTCCTTGCTCCATGGCTGCAGAAGGGATGGTGAAAACCAGTTCCTCTTCCCTGCTCACCATGCTCTCCTGCCCAGCATGGAGTAGCTCATGGACCAGAATGGTCCTGCCCTACGAGAGGACCCTGACTCCATTGCTGCCAAACACAGGGTCCTCCCTGCAGCAGGGGGGAGGTGAGAGGCTGCTCCCGCTCAGAGCCCTCTCCTCTCTGCCTTAGCTCCCCTGCCCAGCCTGCAGATGGGCTTTCATTTCTGGGGCCCCAGTTCGAGTTTTCTGTTCTCATGGGCTGTGCTCCCTGAGTGGGCACCATGATCTCTGTTTTCATTCTGGGGCACCGGGTATCACTCTGTCTGTGCTCCTCAGCCCATGATCTATTCTAGAAGACAGTGCACTTTCAAGTCCTTTTCAGTTCAGCTTTAGTTAGCAGCAGTAGCCCACACAAGCCTTGAGTCCTGGTGTTGTCTCAGGAGATGCTGTGACCTTTCCAGGTACGGCCAAAGCTGCTCTGGACTGGGAAGCCCTTGGAGGCCAGAGCTGGGCCAAGAGCCCCTCCAGGCCTAGCTGCTGTTCTGGCCTTGAGCCCTGGGTGCCATGGGCACCCCCAAACACACATGCAACTCCTGCTCTCCCACTGCAGCTCTATGACTCCAAGGCCACATCCAGTGTGGGTCCAGGTGGTGGCAGGTCAGACTCCTCTGAGCTTCTCCCAGGTCTGACAACTGGTGGCAGGCAATGCCTGGGCCCCCTCATGGCCCTGCTCCTGGCTGGGTGCCGATGCTGCTGCTGAATCAGGGTTGCTCACACCCCTCATCCTCGTAGGCAATGGCAATCCCTCGTCGGCCCTGCACAGCCTTGGTGACGGGTGTCTGCCCCAGCTGCTGCTCCAGGCCCCGCCAGCTGCGGGACTCCAGGAAGGAGGCTGGGAGGAGAGAGAGAGAAGGAATAGTTACTGGGAGCAGGGAGGTGGCACAGCCCCTGCACCAGGACTCAGCCCCACCACAAAACTGCATCACAAACCAGCAGGGCTGATCTCCGCGAGGGCCTGCATCTGGTCCCTGCAGGCCAGGACAGTGCTGGAGGGCAGCTGGGGGATTGGTGGGTCGCAGAGGTGGATGGGACGCATCTCCCCCGTGATCAGCGAGATGTCCGGAACCGCCTCTGCCGCAGGGACAGCTGGTGGGAGTTCAACGTGTGCACAAGCACCTGTCAGGGAACATTAATGTTAGCCTGGTGCTCAGACTTATTCTCTGGTCAGTGTAGAGCTGGGATAACCACAGCCTCCCGGCAAAGGCGCAGGACAATACATGCCCTAGGTGGGTGTTGGGCAACTGGCTTCTGGCTGTTACCTGGCAGCAGATCTTGGAAGTCAGTGAGGTAGTTCCCTGTCCATTCGCGGGCTGGGTTACAGGCCAGCTCCAGCTCATAGGGGGTCACAATGGGCCGGTAGAAGTCGCTGGAGTCCAGCAAAGAGTTCTGAGTGCATGCCACCAGGACAAAGATGTCCGCCTCTAGGAAGTTGGCCAGCTTGGCAGGGTTTGGCTTCCCCACAGCCAGTGTGTAGCTGCGCTTGCCAGCCCGGCGCAGAAGCTCCCGAAGATGCTGCAGCACAACTAGGTAGCCTGCCACGCCGAGGGTGCCCACCAGGATGCCCACTACCTGGGCATCTCGGGCCCGCTCCACCAGGTAGAGACGTCGCATCAGGGCCCGGTTGACATTGAAGGTCTCACGGCGGCCACAGCCAGCTGTAGGGTCAAAGGAGCTGAAGGGGCAGCGGTTCCAAGTCAGCATGAAGCTGGTGAGGGCCAGGCCCTCAGCTCCCACGTAAAACATGGCACAGTCCTGTAGCCCTCCTGGTGCCTCCAACGGGAACTGGCGACCAAACTGCCGCACCTCCCCAGGCGGTGCGGGGACAGAAAGTTCCCCACACACCACCCTGGAGAAGATGATATTGGGGTACTCAGGGTGTAACTGCTGCTCCAACTCGCCTGAAAGGAGAGAGGAGTGAAAAGAAAACACAGTCACAGACCTGTCCTGCAGAAGGTGAGACAGCAGATTAGGAGAGAGGAGAGGACAGAAATCAAGGCTGGAGACTGTCTAACTGCTGCTGCCTTTCTCCTGGCAGTTCTGCAGGGCTGAGCACTGCCAGAGACCCCGTCCCTTCCCCAGAGCACTCACCCATCGCGTGGGCATAGACCACATCGCTTAGCACCACCACACGGCTCTGCCGGTCAGGGTACAGCTCCCGGAAGGCCTCTGCACAACGCCCGATGTCTAGGGGCTGCTTCCCGAAGATGTGCAGCACCGGCAGCTTTCTGCAGGGGCTGAGGCAGGCCGGGCCGTAGTGCAGCACCGCCTCGGCACCCACGTGCTCGGCGGCCACCTCGTCCACACAGCAGCTGCGGGGTGGGAGGACCCGGTGTCAGACAGGCTCCACAGCATGGAGCTCTCCCTCCTCCCTGGTACTGCTGTCCCCGGCCCGAGCAGCTCCGGCCCTCGGCGGTGCCAGGCAGGGGAGGAGCAGCCCGTGGAGGAACCCCGGGACACCTCCCACGGCCCCACACCGACCTGCCGTATGTGGTATCTCCCAGGACGTACATCTCGGCCCCGGTCGCCGTCTCCATTCGGGCGGCCACCGCCGCCGCGTCCGCCAGGAGATCGTCGGGGAACTGGAGAGCGACCTGGGGTCGGGACACAGTGGGTAAGGCAGCGGGTAGGGGCGGCCCGCAGCCCCCGGCCTCCTCCGCCCCTGGCCCCTCTCACCTTGCGGAACCTGCCGCCCCGCACGAACGCGACGGCCCGGCCCATCTCGTAGAAGCCGTCGAGGTCGGCCCGCGGCTCCGCCGCCGCCGAGCCCAGCTCCCGCCGCAGTGCGGCCTCTCCGTCGCTGCTGAAGGCCGTTGCCATGGCGCCACGGAGGCGGGGGTCAGGCCCAACACGCGAGACCTCGAACAACTGCTTCCGGGCAGGAGCAGCGGAGCCGGCCAATGAGAACTCGGCACTTCCGCTACGTATCCCGGAAATCCGCCCCTGACGGAGCAGGGCCTCTCGCGCTTCACGGCGGGGCGGAGCCGGGAAGAACAGCCAATGGGAAGATGCGCCCGTCGCGATGCATTGTGGTCTATGTAGTTCCCGCTCCTCCCTCGGACCGGGCAGCCAATAAGCGGGCGCGGTGGAAGAGGTGGCGTGACGCTCTTTCCGGTCGGGCGCTGCGGTTCCGCTCACGTGGCCCGCGCGGGTCAGGTGACGCCGTCGCTCGTGCCCGCCCGGCCGGCCGGCTCCGTCCCGTCCCGTCCCGTCCCGCGCCGCTGCCGCCATGACGGGGCTCGCGCTGCTGTACTCGGGGCTCGGCCTCGCCTTCTGGACCACGTTGCTGGGCGTCGGTCAGCGCCGGGGCCCGGCGGCGGGAGGGGGCTCTGGGCGTGGGGGGACAGTGTGTCGGGCTTGTGTCCGTGCTGGCGGCTCCCTTCGCGGAGCGGGGCCGGGGCGAGGGGGTCGCTGTGGCGCGGAAAGGGAAGGTGGGGTCGAGGGGATGCCGCGTTGTCCGTCCCGCGGGGGCCGAGCGGCTCGGGAGGGCTGGCCGCTGGCCCGCCGTGGTGCCGGGAGCGCTGCTGCGGGGCTCCTCGGCACGGACACCACTCCCTGGGCGCTTTCAGCTGCCCCTCGGAGGGCTTGGCCCCCCGCAGCGCCGTGTGGCTGTCAGCTGCCCTTGGACGTGCAGCTTCCAGCGCCTGGGGCCTGCCCGGCATGAGCAGCTGATTGTCATTTCTGTGGGTGCAAGAGCAGAGAGGTGCCGGTGCCGGTCGGGGGCTGTGTTTGGATTGGGAAGGTCAGGGAGGTAGAGACGGGTGCCTGGTTTTCCGGACTGTGACAGCTGATGCCTCCTGGATGGAGGAGATCTCCCTCCCGCTTTGACAAGCTGTGGCGGTACCAGGGAACATGCACGTTTGTCTGGATGATTGCGGAGCTTGTGTGTGGCCGTGTTGCAGCTTGTGGCAGCCCAGACTCTGCTGCTTGTGGCACTGGGCTCAGCAGCGCTGAGGATGGATTTAATGCCCAGGGGGTTGCAGGAAGATTTTGTGCTGGAGCTGCTGGTTGTTTCCTCTTTCAGTGCAGAGTTAAGTGACCATGAGCCAGGCAGAGGCTGGGGAAACCTTGGCTCCTGCCTCAGTGTTTGAGTGGGGGGAGAGATGGAGTCAGAAGTGAGGGGTGGCTCACTCCCTCGTGTTCGCAGGGCCTGGTGAACCCAGTGATGGGCCTGGGCTGCCTTAGTGGGCTCTCTGAATCATACGGCTCGTGGCAGCACGGATGTACATTGCGAACTTGCAATTGTCGGAAAATCTCCATGAGCGGAGCCTGGATGCTCTTAACTTCCCCTGCTCTTTTGCAATCCCTTCCTGGGGAAGGCATAAGCAGGAAGTGGTCTCACTCCACGCAGTGTTGTGGTGGTGCCTCTCTGTGCTTCCCCTGCTTTTCCTGAGCCCTGTTTTGGTGCTCCCATCTTGCTGGCCTGGCCCTTTTCTGCCCCAGCTTCAGAGCTGGGAGCCAGAGCTCATAGGACAGTGTCCTTCACCATGTTTCTTTTGGATAAAAATTCAAGGGTACACCTCTTCTTAAAGAGATGGAAGGAGCCCTGAGGATCTGCCCTGAGCTGGTTGTAGCTCTTCTCTACCATTTCTGGGGAGTGGGGGCAGCTGAGGCTGGCTGGGTTCAGTTCGTGCTCTGCCAGCCAAGCAGCAAAGCCAAAACACAAGTCACAGACCAGTTGGGCCCAGCACTGCACAGATCCCCTGAAGGTCACCAGGTGTGCAGGCTGCGTTGTGACCTCCCTCCATGTTCCCTGGCTGTGGTGACTCCATTCCTCATTTGTATGTGTCACACTGCAGGAGAGGGGGGCAATCTGATTCTGAGGGCAGGAGGAGGGACCAGTGTTACCACTTCCCACTTTGGGGCTGACTCGCCTGGCAGTCATGTTTTCCTGGCGCGTGGGCTGCTGAGCCCTGAGTTGTGTCTGGAGGGGTTCAGCACCCAGGGACGATGGGAAAATCCTTGCTGTGAGGCTGGCAGGTGTCCCTATACTGCAGCACCAAGGTCCTCCTGTGGGATGAGTTGTCCTATCGGTCTTGGCCACGGGCAGGGAAGGGTTCTCCCAACCTGGGGCACACTGTCCTGCCCCTGGATTGCTGCTGGGTGTGTCACCAGATTGTCATAGACCCCTGCCTTCAGGCTGAGACTCTGGGGGGAAGGGATTGGTGGAACCTGTGCAGTGACCTCTTTGCTGCCTCTAAGCATTGACAGAGTCTCTTGTTTACTCTCTTTTGGCCATACATGGGGTTGGTGTCACACAGCCACTGGCTCTAGTCAGCATGGTAAAGCTGTCCATTTGCCCTCTTTATCTGGTGTGGAGGAGGCAGTGCCACGCTGCCTGCACCTATCTGTTGCTTAGGGCCAGGTCACCCTCTCACCTCCAGCTGTGAGCCACGCAAAGAGCAAGTGTCTCTTCTGGTCTGCAGCCATGTTTCCCACTCATGGGCTCGGTGCAAGGCAGAGTTTCCCTATGAGCACCTCTGCGTCTGCTGCAACTGCGCAGGGCTGCTGGATGTGACTCCCGGCTGTGGTTTGACATGGGAGAGGAGCACATGCAGTATGGCAGGGCAAGCTGTCCTTGGAATCCCTCCCTGGAAAAGAAGGACTTTTCTGGGCTTCTCAGGGCTGCACTTTGGTGTATCCAGCCTGTGCTGGAGTACAACTTTCTCTGGAAATTACTAAACCCTGGGGGAAAAGCTGAAGACAGCAGGCACATCTTGGATGTCCACAGCCTTGGCAAGGGGGGTATTGAGGGTAGCTACATCTTCTGGTGTTGATGGCTGGGAAGTGGCACAAACCCTGATGGGAGCAGCATGTGATGTTCAGTCAGGGCACAGCCTTGCTCCTGTCATCTCCCCTGAGAGTGAGAAGCTCACAGCTGGATACCTGGTTCTGTGACTCCATCAGACCTAAGCTGTTGGGTGATGTGAATGGAGACCATGCTGAGGCTCAGGGCTGTGGGTTACCCTTGAGCTTCTGTAGCACAGCATGGCCTGTGGGCACTCAGTGGGGACAGAAAACAGAAAATGGGTGTGACTGCAATCATCTTCTGGACAAAGACTGGGATGGGCTCTGGTAGTATCGCAGGTCCAGGCTGTCTTTTCCCTGTGTTGATGTGGGAGTGCTGGGATCACTGGGGCAGGCCTTTGCAGGGGGACACCCTGCCCCGAAGCTCTGTGGAAGCTCTGCGTGCCTAAGCCAGTCTTCCCAATAACCCTCTTCCGTGCTGTGCTGTGCCTCTGCCCCGGGAGCTTTGCAGGTCAGGGAGGAAGTGGCAGTGCTGGGCTGGTAGCTGGTGCCTGTCTGAAAGTTCCTGTGTCACCACTCTTGCTTTCCAGGGATCTGCTACACAATATTTGACCTGGGCTTCCGCTTCGATGTGGCCTGGTGAGTTCCTTGGCAATACTGGCATCCTGAGGGCTGTGTGAGGAGGTGGGTGGTGTCGGCAGTTCCCTGGGTGGATGGCAGTGCCTGCAGGGAGCAGCGCTCGCTTTTGAGCAAGGGGCAGTGGTCCCTGCATTGCAGGGGAACGAGCTGCAGTGAGTGGTGCCTCTGCTTCCCATGAGGCAGGGTAGATGCAGCCCATGTGTACCTCTGGCTGGCTCCATCTGGGGTCCTGGTACAGCCAATCGCTGCCCTTCCCTCCCCCTCTTCTAGCCCAGGCTTCCCCTTCACAGTGAAGGTTTGGGAAGAAGATGTCAGTCCATGAAGGTGAAGGTCCTGGGTAGCTGACTGGCAGAGGGGGGCTCTCGTGTCCCACTGTCTAGCGCTGTACAGCCTGTCTTGGGCTATGTGATCAAGTGGGATATACCTATTTTGGGGCTGGACACCATGACTAGTGGGACTTGGCTTCTGTGGTAACTCGGGGCACTTTTTCCTCTCCAGGTTCCTGACAGAGACTTCACCCTTTATGTGGTCCAACCTGGGCATTGGCCTGGCCATCTCCCTGTCCGTGGTAGGAGCTGCCTGGTGAGTGGGGCTGGCATTTCAGCAGGCTCCTGCTGTCCCACCTCAGTAGCTTCCTATACACTATGGTTCCCCACAACAGGGTAGGGGCAGAACAGCAGGTACCTGCAGGGGTGTGGGGCTCTGTGGCTCACCACAGAAGTGGGACTAGGCTGCTGGGCTCCTGGGGAGTCTGAGCAGACGACCTTGCAGGCTGCAGTGGCAGTGGAGAGACAGGGATATCCTTGGCTCTCTGGAAACCGTACCCTTGCGCCCCAGTGGGGCAGTGGTGGCTCCTGTGCCCCAGCAGTTCTGCTGGTCTAAGTGGTGGAGCTCGGGACCACTTGTGCCCTGGGGGTGGGCAGGCCAAGTCTGCAGTGTCCCCTAGCTGAGCCAATTCTTTGCTCAGCTTGAAGATCCTGGTTTCCCTATTGAATCCTTCTGCAAGTGCCAGACTCTCCACCAACCATCCTTGTCTGCCACAGGGGGATTTACATCACGGGCTCCAGCATCATCGGTGGTGGAGTCAAAGCCCCTCGGATCAAAACCAAGAACCTGGTCAGGTAAGCACAGACCTGGGCTTAGTGCTCATGCTGTGCCTGAGCGGGGCAGGTCCCAGCCTGGTGCAGAGGCTCCTGTCCTGTCTGTAGCTGGGTGCTTCTGGCAGATTCTTCCTTGCTGAGCTTCTGGTGCTGTTTTGCTTTCAAAACAAAGAGCCCTAGAGGAGCCAGAGTGCTGCTTTGAAGAGTTGCCATGTGATACCACACAGTGAATGAGCCCAGTGTGTTCAAAGCAAACACCCTTGAATCACACTTCCCGCTCTGGGTGAAGGTTCCCCTGGCCAGACCTTGCACAGCCCATCCCTGAAGGAGCAGAGCAGGGCTGGTGGAGGGCAGGGCTCCCAGGCCTGCTTCCCACCGGGCTGTTGCAGCTTCCTCAGATGGCACAGCCCTACCAGCGCCCAACCAGCACTCAGCCTTGGTGTTTGGCAGCTCCCCCTCTTTTGAGGGGAAAGCAGTGGGTTGGCTGGAGTGCCTTTCTGCCCTTGGCAGCAGTGGAGCAGGCTCAGAGATGGCTGGGGCGGGGGGTCTGGCTGTGGCTGGGCATGAAGTGGTGGGGGCTGCTCAGGGAGGGGCAGAGCCTGGGACACTGGTCAGACTGACAGAGACACTGCTCAGATTTTGTCTTTCTCCCACAGCATCATTTTCTGCGAGGCTGTGGCCATCTATGGGATCATCATGGCAATTGTCATCAGTAACATGGCTGAGGTAGGGGAGGATGTAGGCTGCCCTGCCAGCCCTATGCCAGCCTTGAGGCCAGGGTGGGGATGGGCAGCTGGGCGTGGGCCAGTGTTGTGAGTGGTGGCCCTGTGGGGACTTTGGACACTGTTGGGCCTCTGGGAGCCTCTGGGTTGGTAGCCTGTGTAGTGACCCTTGTCCACACTGAAGAGTGGGTTGGGGTTCTTCAGAATAAGTTTTATAAGTCTTATGAGGAACAGCTGAGGGACTCAGGACTGTTTAATCTGAAGAAGAGGAAGCTGAGGGGAGACCTTATCGCTCTCTACAACTACTTGAAAGGAGGTTGTAGAGAGTTGGGTGTTGGTTTCTTCTCACAAGTCACAACTGATAGGACAAGAGGAAATGGCCTCAAGGCTACATCAGGGGAGGTTTAGGTTAGACATTAGGGAAAATTTCTACACTGAAAGGGTTATCAAAGACTGGAACAGGATGCCCAGGGAAGTGGTTGAATCTCCATCCGTGGATGTATTTAAAAGCCATCTAGATGTGGTGCTGAAGGATACCGTGTAGAGGTGGGCCTGGTAGAGGTAGATTACGGTTGGACTTGATAGTCTTAAAAGTCTTTTGCACCCCTAGTGATTCTGTGGTTCTGTGGGGGAGCACACACAAGGCAGGTGTCATGAAGCCATCCAGGGACATGGAGTCAGGGACATCCCTGGCCAAAATGTGGCTGCCTCGTATAGTATCTGGGACCTCTCCTAGAGACCACAGACTGGCCACTAACCCAGGCCCTCTGCTTTCTCTCAGCCTTTCTCTGCAGTTACCCCCGAGGCGATTGGAGCCAGGAACTACCACGCAGGTAAGGACTGCTCAGTCCCTGGTGCCCTTGCTGTCAGTGTTGCCATACCCAGCATTGCCTTCTGACCAGCCTGTGGCCTGCTGCAAGGATTTGAAGGATATGTGACTCTTCTGCCAAAAAGCAGCTTTTAGGTCACCTCTGGGTGCCCTCCTGCACCCAGGTGGGCTGTGCTGCCCAGCAGCAGCACTGCTCCTCCCTCAGGCTGCAGCAGGTTGTTGTCACCTACGCTGGCACTGTGGGAGCTGGGGTGCACCCTGGAGCAATCCTGCTCCCTGGTCAGGATGCTGCTGGTGCTTGGCAGCTCTGGGTCTCCTCTCACCTCGAGGCAGAGCTGCTGCAGCATGCCCTGGGTGTAGGTAGAAGGGGGTTACCCCATGCTCTTTCACTGTTCCTCTCTCACAGGTTTTTCCATGTTTGGAGCTGGCCTGACTGTGGGGTTATGTAATCTCTTCTGTGGAGTCTGTGTGGGCATTGTGGGCAGCGGGGCTGCCCTGGCAGATGCCCAGAATGCCAGCCTCTTTGTCAAGATCCTGATTGTGGAGATCTTTGGCAGTGCCATAGGGCTATTTGGGGTCATCGTTGCTATCCTGCAGGTACCTGCCTCCTGGGGCCACCAGGCTTATTTCAGCACAACCCTGTCATCTTGGGGGTTGTTCAGCTCCAGGGAGACAGTCCTGTGCTCCAGCACAATACTTTGCCGTGGGTTGGGGAGGCTGTGTGCAAGGTTTGGGGTGGTGTACCTTTCCCCATAGCACACTGTGCCTATTTGCAGCAGCGTGAACTCTTGATGGGTCCCCTGAGACACTGTCACTGAGGGTGTCACCTGAGGTGTACCGTGTGTGATGCTTATGTCTTATTGGTGGGGCTGATAAGCAGTCTGCAGCTTCTGGATGGTCCTAGGGTGCTTGGGTGGGACTGGGGTGATGGGAAGGGGTCTGTGGGACATGACCTAACTCTCTTCTTTCTTTCTAGACATCTAAAGTAAAAATGGGCAATTGAGCCCTGTGCTACCCAACCTGTTCCTGCCTGCCCCAAGAGGTGCTGTATATACTTATTTAATGTTTCTATCCTTGACTGGGGCGGGAGCTGCCTGGCGGTGGGAGTGGGAGCCTGGCCGTGCAGAGCCCCGTTCCGCGGATCGATCTGCCCCTCGGAAGAAACCGATCTCTCTGTGTGAATTCTGCCCTCAGTGGCCTGGCCCAGTGCGTGGGGCCCTGCTGCTGCGTGTCCCCGGTGTGTGTAGAACCGACCACCAGTGCAATTCTGTGTCTGTGAAATAAATATGGTTCTTGTCCAAGGATGCAGCTCTTCCTCTGCCCTGGGTGTGCTGGGGAGGCTTGCAGAGAGCAAGAGCTGATTTGGGTGGACCCTTGCTTGGAGGGGTCCCTCCTCTGTGCTTCTGGCAAAGTCCATGTCCTGCCCCAGGAGCCTGGTGGCATCCTCCCTGTGTGGGGTTAACCCTGCTGCCTGCTAGGCCTGCAAGAGGCCACCCCCTCTGAGCTGTGGGAACACAGAGCTCTGCTTTGCTGCCCGGAGCAGGTAGGAGGCTGCTGGAGCAGGTAGCTGGCAGCTCCCCATGGCCTCTGCCAGGCTCCTACCAGCACTGGCACTGTCCCACACCAGGCACGCTGGAGGCACAGGCACGAGCTGGTTTGGGTCTTTTGGCTCCCATCCAGGGAGTTAAGCATGTTCAGTGTCCGTAGCCCCATTGTGCAGTTGGGGAGCACCAGAAGGGCAGAGGAGCAAAGCTTTTGCCCCTTCCAAGGCTGTCTTCAGCCAGCAGCTTCCCTGTGTGATTGTTGGCTGGCTGCTGTTGGGTGCAGGGGCTCTCCAGTCTGCAGTGGCTCTCCATCCTGGGGTGCCCTGGCAGAGGTCCCAGAGGTAGGGGACACTTTGTGCTGGCTCTGCTCCCCTTTCGCTGGCTGCGGTGAATGCAGTGTGGGAAAGCTGACTGTGGACAGCTGGGCTTGCAGTTCATCTGCTGCTTGGGGGAGGGGAAGAACAAGGTCCTCCTGCCTCCGCTCTACAGAGAGCCTGGAGCTGATGCTTCTGCAGTCTGCTGTATCCTGCACCAGGCTCTCATCCTGCTGTGCTGTCAGTGCACCTTCGCAGGGGAAGGATCGATCCCCGGTGCTATCAGTGTTGCATCAGTGTGGATGCATACCTGGAGCTGCCCATCTTCCCACCTGGATGCAATGGGCTGGGGCAGCGATGGGCCTGCTAGAGCCAGGGAAGGGCTCAGGCCTGCTGATTTTTGCCCTTGCACTAGGGCAGCTGCCTCTGCATGGCCTTTCTGAGCCCTACTGGTCTCCTGGCTCTGTTCCACATTGTCTTGTGCATTTTGGGATAGAAGTGTTTCAGCCCGGGGTGAGAGAAGATTGCTGGGGCAAACCAAACCAGTGCTTCGGCTAGCTGTGCTGGATGTCCTTGTGGGCAGGAGGCTGCGGCAGGAGCTCTGCATGCCCCGTGTAACAGCAGGGACACAAGCTGAGGCCTGCCTGCTTGGCAGGTATAGGCAAATTTTGCTCTTCCTGCGTGAGAGCTGTATCCTGGTCCTCTGGCATTGCCACTGCTGTAGGCCAGGGACATCTGAAGGCCCTGGGAGCTGCAGGGCCATATCATTAGACCCATGGTAATGTGTGGGCCTGCATTCAGGAAGGAGGTGCCTGGGGTAGGAGAGCCTGTGCTGGTGGTAGAGAAATTGCTCTATGGGTTAATTATCTTCCTGGTTAACAACTGTCTTGAAAGACTCACCCACTTGTCTTTCAGGAATGGGTCTTGCCCTGCCCTGCCTTGGTAGAAATCCAGGAATCTCCCTCTGTGAGGTGCTTTTCTGTCCTCTAAATCTTGCCTGTGTATCATGGCTTTGTCAGGTTAATAGGCTCTGGACTCACTCTGATCTCATTGTGAGGACCCAAGACTGACCAGGGCTCATCTTATGGTGGCCGGGGTGTGAGGTGAGCATGCCCTGCACTCACTTGTTGTAGGTATGTGGGCTTGGGTTCTAGGACTTGGGTGTGCTAAATATCTGCTGCTCAAGCATGGAGAGAAAGCTTAAGTGGGGCTCCAGCACCTTTCACCTTGTTTCATTTAGGAGCGGCAGCAGGAGTTGGAAGATGATTTGGTGACGGTGTGTAAGTACTCATAGGGGAAATGCTGAAGAGCCGAACCAAGAGCTGGAGGCAGAAGTTGGACAGCTTTCAGCAGAGCTTGGTTGCAGGGGTGGAGCAGGGCTGGGCAGGCTGGGTGCTGCTCCAGTCTCTGCTGTAAGATTGTCCTCCAAAGGGAGCTGCCGTGGGGCAGAAGGAAAGCCCTCACTCGGGTGAGCAACTTGGCACAGGCACAAGGAGAGGCCTCTGGGGACAGGAGCTGCTCACAACGGGCGCAAACGCCCGGGGAGAGGGGTGCTGGCTGGCAAGAAGGAAAAAAGCTGCAGGAGGCGCAAAAACTACTCGGGGTGGGCTGAAGCAGTGGTGGGACCAGCCCAAGATCTTTGGGTGATGCCGTTGTGGTAGGGAGAGTGAAATTCTCCGTGTTTCCTAGCAATGAAACACGGAAGGGTGGGAGGAAAGGAGCCACAAATAGGTTGCGATGGGCACTGGGCCAGCCCCAACACTCGGGGACACGAGAACGGCCCCAGGTAGGTCCCTGGGAGCGCTGCCAGAAACGCGGCAGGAAGGAGGGGAGGCAGAAACAGCGAGACCGTGTCCCCGGGGGTGCCCGGAGGGTGCCCGGGGCTAAGGCCTGAGAACCTCGGGGTGCAGCGGGAGGGGGCATCCCGGGGAGGTGGGGGGGCGTCGGGTCTGC
>JAVSBS010006006.1:0-15620 GCA_033124195.1 Coracias cyanogaster
TCAGCTGGGACCCCCGCTCGAGAAGCAGGACAGGGCGCTGGGCAGCGAGAGGGGCCTCCTGCAGCCCCCGGTGCCGGGAGGTGCGGCAGTGCGTGCAGCGCTACCGGGCGCCGGCCGGCTGCCGCCGCCTGGCCGCCTACAAGCTGCTGAAGGAGCTGACGCTGCTGCGGCGCCTGCAGCATCCCGGCATCGTCCAGGTACGGCGGGGCGCGCCGGAGCTGGGGGGGCTGCGGGGTGGGCTCCCTCGGTGCGGGGCTCTGGGGGAGGCGGCTCGGTGCCGGGCCCGCCCGCCCCGTCTTGTCCCCGGCCTGGACCTGCTGGCACCGGCAGCGGCACCGCTCCGACCATCGCTCCTTCCCTCCCGGCAGCTGCACGGTCAATGCTATGATAATAGCAGAGATCCCGAAATACGCGTCACAGCGATGCTGGAGCTGGGATCCCCCCTGGAGATGATTCAGCTTCTGCAGACCCCCTGGGAGGAGAGATTTAAAGTAAGAAAACAAAGCAAAGGGGGTTTTATCAGCCGCTTTCAGACCGCAAACTGGGTAAATGGGACGAGCCCGCGGTGACTGCGGAGGCAAACGGGATTGTCCTGCTGACACTCTGTTTGCTCCCGCAAATTGCTCTGAAATCGTTTTGCTTTCACTCCTTTTAAATCACATTAAAATAGCCCTGGCCTGGCGTCTTGCTGTTACATCCTATCTCTGTTAAGCGGTGTTAACAGAGATGCGTCTGGGAGGAAATGGCTACAGAATCTTGCTCGGGGCTGGGCTGGCGTCTCATGTCCAGTACTACACTGTGTTGCTACTTTGCCCTCTGTATTGTTCTGCCCCACAGAGGGGCTTTCGTTGTGAGACCCTCAGCAGGCTGGATCTGACTCGGGAAAACCTCTTCACCTCGCTACGAGTCTGTTGTTCTCTGTGTATTATCTGTTCTAGGCAGCAAGCTGAGCAGCCTGTCTCTCCATGTGTTTGTACGATGTTTCTGATCTTAGCCCTGTAGGTATCACTGTACTAAAAAAGCTGCTACATTGCTGTGCTCCTGCTGTAGGTGCTAGGATCACATCCCTCTTAGTGAGCTCTGCCTTGTCTCTTCAGCATCCCGTATAGGGACACTTAAGCTCCACAGGAACATAAATGACTTATGACATGACACTTGTTTTGATCATAACTTGTGTTGCAGTTTGCCTAAAGGTCTCAGCTGGGGGTTCGGTACCACTTGTTTAGTTCCCAGGAGAAAGAGAGGATCAAGTAGAAGCATGGGTACCTTAACATCAGTAACAAATGCTTTGGGCAAAACAGAAGCACAAAAAAAGTCCCAAAATAAATCCCTGCCTGCACACAGTCCACAATGTTGGAAAGGAGCCTTGCTATCCAAGACAGATGGGGAGTGTGGCAACCGTGCTCACTGAGCTATGGGATGTGAAGCTGGGATTCTTAAGATTGCTTCACCAGTCAAGTTAAAATAGCGTCAGAGCTTCCAGAGTAATTTCTCTTAGCCTGTGGAATTCCACTTTTGCTTACAAACTATTTCCTACTGGTTTCTATGTAGCTTTCTCAGCACCTCATCTTCTCAAATGTGCCAAAGTCTCTGTGGAGCTAGAAACCCATGATGCTGGATGGTGACGTCTGGTATGGTGGCCTTTAGATTTTCATAATCTTCTGACTGATAAAGATACTAATTCAGAACTTACACTGGCACTGTCTAGTCCTGTTTCCTAATTAGGGCATCTAAATGGATGGGATTCCCCTCTGATGAGCCACATCAGATACCAGCGATTTTGTGAGCTGTTCCAAGTGCACAAGCCCTCGCGCCTGCACAGATTGCTATCGGAGGCAGCAAGGGGTGGCGTGGGTCTACCTGGCACACCCAGCTGATGATATAGGTCGTCCGATGCCACGGCTTCTGACACTGAATGAAAACTGCTGCAAAAAGCTACTTAAAGTGCTGCTGCTGCAGTATAAATGCACTTTTC
Organism: Coracias cyanogaster; assembly: GCA_033124195.1. NCBI lineage: Eukaryota > Metazoa > Chordata > Aves > Coraciiformes > Coraciidae > Coracias > Coracias cyanogaster. Next base: position 1,976 of record JAVSBS010006006.1, read on the forward strand.
TAGTTCAAAAATCATTTGCCCAGCTTTTGGCTGACCAGGTATTGTGTGACCTTTCCCTGCTGCCAGAAAGTTGACATAAAAGCAAAAAAAGCTGGTAATAAATACATTGTACGCTTTGGCAAATTCTTCAGAAGCATGTTTGTGTGCCCAAATTCATACTGCTGCATGATGCAGCAAGGCATGAATCTAGTATTAATGACCATGGAGCCTCAGTCTGTATGGAGCCGCATGGGGGAAGGGAGCGGAATGTGTTAATTCTATGCCAGAGTGGGGAAAAAACCCTTCTGATTTCAGCTAGCAAATCAATATAGCTCCTGAAACATGAAGGCTGCTATTGTTTTTCTCACAGTTTTCTTCTCTATTTCCTCTAACTGCAAATGTTTCTTTTTGCATACACACTATTTTAAAAAATCTTGCTAAACTACTTATCAGTCAAATCCTGTGGCAATGTTGATAATAAATGTTGTAGCATACATATAATTATCATTCAAGTACTATATACTTTTTTTTTTTTGCCTTTAATTTCATTGAATGCCCTCCCTTTTGTTCTACTTCCAATTTAATAGCTGTTTTTCATCTGTTTTTTCCATGCATATTCATGTCTTTCTCAGATTTGCCTGAGTCTTGTGAAACTGCTGTTTTACTTGGCGCATTCCCCCCTGGGTTCAATAGTCCTCTTGGATTTCCAGCCGAGGCAGTTTGTTATGGTGGATGGAAACCTAAAAGTGACAGACATGGATGATGCCAGCACTGAGGAACAGTCATGCAAGGAAGATAATGACTGCACACTCGACTTCCCTACAAAAAGCTTCCCTCTCAAATGCTCTGTGGTTGGGAAATGTGAAGGAATAAATGAAAAGAAGAATCTTTTCAATGCTTATCGGTATGTCCAGTGAGATATGGGAAAAGCTGGAGCGGTTGAGTTCACACACTGCTGTGTAGCCTCTAGCATCTTGTATTTCTTCCTTGCCGTGATTCCACCTCACCTCTGTCAAAGGGTAGTTAAGGATCACTTTGAAGCAAGTTTATTTTCCTTATAAGGCAAGAAAATAGTGTAGTTGTTGTCTGGCAAGAATTAAGGCATCTTTCTTCTGCTGCTCCCTTTTCCCAGCACCCTCTAGAAACTTGCCTCAAAGGTTACACCTGTGAATTTATTGTTTGCCAAACAAGCCCTGGCATTTGACATCCACAGGCTACGTTTGCTGAAAGCAGTGGCAGTGCGGGCTACCTGCAAGAGCCCAGCCCACCAGCTCTGAGTCCCCATTGTTGGGAACAGGCTAGCTAGCTTTTCCCTTGAACGCCAAGTCTCCTTATGGAGACGCTGGGCACCTATGGAAGAGTGATGAAACAGGTAATGGGCAGTGGGCTGAGACTGCTGCAGCACTTCATGTAGGCCACCAGCTGAAAGTGCAATGACTTCCGCTCACCGTTGATGCTTGGCAGGTGGTGTACTGGTCGAAGTCCTGGCAGCTGGACCTTTACACATAAGAATTTAATAAGGGAGCCTGGATTTGCAGGATTCAGTGTCAAAGAGCACGTCTCTGCATAGATTATTGCAGCCTTGCAGAAACACCCTTGTCTCTTATAGAACAGTTTTCTGGAATGTTCAGGGAATAAGTAGTCCTGCTTTTCCAGGAGTAAAAAGTCTTATTTTATACAGGTCTTTTTTGATGGGAAATGCATTGCTTGCTGTATAAAAATGGTCCTGGGGAATGAAGGAAAGCTCTGTTGTGTGAGCTGTTGCAAGGCAGATTTCACATGGTGCTTGGCTACATGTTGGGCTGTGAGGACCAAGCTTTCACCCCAACTCACAGGAATGGTCTGTGAGATGCTAATGAAGTGCCTAAATATAAGTTAACCAAAGCAGACTTACTAGTTGCATATGGATAATTGCATCACAGTAAAATGTAGGCAACTGAATCACTAGGGAAATTAAGCAACTGTATTCTAATCAGTCTGTGGGATTTTTTGCAGCTATTTTTTCACCTATCTTTTGCCACACTCTGCACCACCACCATTGCGGCCCCTTTTGAGTGAGATTCTGAATGCAACAGGTACCAGCTATATTCATAAACTTCTTTATTAGAAGTCTCTAAATGGTATTTCATGGAATTGCTCATCTTTGTCATCTTTTTCTTGAGGTGATTTACGATACGGAATAAATGAAACCCTGAAAGCTTTTGAAAGAGTTTTACATCTGTACAAGTCTGGACTCTATCTGCAGGAAAGACCTCTTCTTTTAAACGGTACATTATTTTGAATTCTTTCAGTAACTTTCCTTGCTGAGAGAGCAAGGAACTTGGTGACAGGTCACATTCTGATCTCCCATGCATTCAGGCAGTGTATAGTCACTAGAAAAAGCATCAAAAGTATCCTTTTTTGAGCAGCCTTTTGTTGTTTTTTTCATGGGAGCTATGCATAATTGCATTGTTTTGTAAAGTACACGTGGTGCAGAGAATCTGGCCGACATATGGACATATGTTTGCACTGCTTCTTAAATACTGTTCTCATAATGTGCATCAGTGTTTCAAGTGAATATATTTGGGATAGCTTGAGCGACTAGACCAGAGCAGCAAACTGAGTGTCTCCTGTCTCTCTTTGGATTTAACTTATCCTATGGACCAACAGGTCAGTTTTCTGGGCTGATACTGAAACTTCCCATTTCACTTGGTGGCTTCTGACTGCTGAGCACAGATTATTATGGGAACGTACAGTGGGGAGGTGACAACACCAAGATGAGTGCAGCAGAGTAGCTGGGGCCCTGGTGCCCTCTAAATTTCCTTTTTTTCTGAAGACCATCCTATTGGACCAGTGGATGGATAAATGAGCCTTTATGAGGTGCATTCCTCTGAGGACCTGTTCAGTGGGTGCTAATCAAAAGAAAGGCTTCAAAAGTTCAGTGGTTACTGTTGCTTACACTTTCCTGAGCCTCCAATTGAGATGGGGTGGTGATGGTGGCTTGCGAAAAGAAAACTCTTTATGTGTGAAAAAAATGGAATTTGGACTGGTTGCACAAAGATATCTGGTTATTTGCACTGAAGGACCAGCAGTTTTAACAGGAATTACTAGTATTTTCCAACAATACCTATCTGTTAGCTTCGCAACTGGCCCAGTAGCAGTGTGCCATAATGATCACCAACCTAGATGTGTGGGAAGGTGGGAAGAGACTCTTAGCAGTCAATGAACAATAGCCTGAACATCACCAGCTCAAACTTATCAGGTCTTTTGTATCCCACTGGAGCAGGATCTGGCCTCCCTTTACCCCACTGGGGTTCCTAAATCTCCTGTGCCTGTGAGGTGTCACCATGATGGGTGCCGCATCCCATGTAGCTCAGTGCTGGATCTGTGATGAGCTGGTTCTTCTGTTGGGGCTGAGGTGTAGGAGAGGCCATTGGGTTGGCTCCTCTGGAGAGGAAATGGAGGATCTGTGGGTTTGCATGGCAGCCTCCCTCTCTTACCCACCCTTGTGGTGGCTGCCCTGTCCCTTCACCCTTGAGAACTTTGCCCCCGCTCTTATATCCATGGGGGATTGCTGTCCTGTGCTCCATAGCAGAACCAAAAGTCAGGATTTGAGTTTCTTTTAACTTTGCAGCACCACCCACTCCATCTAAGCAGGAGAGTTCAATCTCTCTCTATCACATTTCCTTCAAGAGTTTCGCTAAAATGCAACATATCAAGTGTATAGTGTAACTCGTCTCTGAAAGCGCACTTAAAGAGTTTCCCTAAGCACCCTCTTTCTGTTCCCAGACTACATCTCCTTAAAGGGCTTCCGAACGGTGGAAGGCGAAGACTACAAATGCTGGCCTTCCTACAGCCACCTGGGATGCCTGCTCTCCGTTCATGGTGCCGAGGAGGCTGCTGCAATTTGTAACTCCCAATCACAGTGTCAAAGTTTTATTGTCACGCAGCAGAGGACGTGGACAGGTGAGCTTGGGCAGGTGTGACAGGATACTGCCTCGTGGTGCCCTTTCTTCCTCAGTTGTGAGTGGGGATGATGCTGCTGCCCTCCTCCATAATACCTTGAGTCTACAGGTGTCTATAAAAGCTGCATTCATTATTCTCAAGTTCAGGTGGCTGCTGTGGTGGGCATCCAAGGATCACCTGAGTAATTGTAAGGAGCCGCAAGAGAAATCATATTGTCTTGCACCTTCTTTCCTCTACAAATTTTGCACGGGACTGCTAGGTATTGTTAAACAGTTACTTATATCATGCAGAGATGGCTTCACTTTGATGTTAGGCAAAACAATTCCTGTGGTATGTGTAGTTTGCAAAAAGCTGTGGGGCTTTCAGAGATGAAAGAAGCTTTGTAAAAGAAGGTGGTTACTATTGTTACGATTAAAAAAATCATAGCTTACAAGTTGTTATCCCCTTTATCAAAACTAAAGCTCCAAACCAATGGATTTCCAAAATGTCCCTGTAATTAGCTCTGATTATAGCCTCTTACCGTTACCATGTTTTCAGAATTATTTTAAATTATCTCATTTGGCTGACACGTCAACTGTGGGCTAAATTGTTACTTCTGAAGTAAAACACTAAATGAGGTAGAATTGTTTTCACTCACAATGGTGCTGAGGAATCACATCTTGTCGGCTCACTTGGCATTTAAAAAAACCCCTCAAAACTGCCCAAAATGCAGCTTTTCCATGGGTTCATGTGCAACTGGCGTGGGACTAACTAGTGACATAAAAGCGCTTACCCTGATGCAACATAAATCTCCTTGAGCTGGTTTCACACCAGCCATGGATTGTATGAGTTGTGCCTAACGCATCACATATGGCTTCCTCATGGGGCGGCGGTTTGTTGCTGTGTTCATTGCCTGGCTGGAAGGAACCCCACTTAAAACAGCTGTGGGCATGCAGAAGAAGCAGCATGGGGGACAGAAGACCTTTTCTGCAGTGCCTGGCTTGGATGCTGATCCCTGCCATCCCGCACCATGCCTGCAGTCTGTTAACATTTCCCTTCCTGACATTTTCCTTCCTCACATTTTTACAGCACATCTTTTCAGCCAAAGATGCCAAAAGTGTGTGGCTGAAATGCTGAGTACCTAACTTTGCCGATTGAATTAATGAGAGCTGTGGGAATGTGCTAGTCCCTCTTAGGGCAGCTCTGTAAAGCAAAGTGACCCAAGCCTCTGTGACCCAATTGTGCATTCCTTGTGCACGCTCAGTGAGCATCTGGAGTTTACTGGAAGTGTAAAACACATCTATGGCAGACTGGAATCACTCTCCACTGAGCAAGCAGTATGTTCTTGTGTCTTTTTCAATAAATAGCATGGGTCAAGGTGAACCTATCTCCTTTATTAAACTTGTATTTTTATTTCCTTTGTAGGACGCCCACTCGCCTGGTTTCAGAGTGGCCTGACTGATTTAATACCGGATGCTAATGCTGTAGTCTATATTAAGCGATTGGCTTCCTCAGGGGAAAGACTTTAAAGACAATTGAGATCACATAAAATGATCCTGGGAGGAACAAACCACCGGGGAGAACGTCACCTGCTGAAAAGAATGACATTTTATTTTGCTTTGGGATGGGATCTCTCTGCCAGCTCAGATAGAGTCAAGTGCTGCTGTCTCCTTGATCAAAGCTCAGATTTCTCATTGCCGCCCTGCTAGCTTGTTTGTTCCCACACTGCTGTTCCACATAAATGCTCCCAGTTTTAGTCAAATGTTACTAGACTGTGCAATACCTAGCCTTGCTGCATTGGTAACCAGCTTGTCAGCCAAGAAATAGAAATAGCTGCAAGGGATTTGGCTTGGGTAGGCTTAGTTAGTTCAGTCACCTCCAAAAACCTGTGGATAATGAATCTGGGAGAAGGCAATGACTCCTTTTGAAGCTGCCAACTGGAATTTCCTACCACTGCAAATGTAAAGGACTGGATTTTAGTGATGGGGCCAGTGTTGCAGGGTTGGGATCCATAACCAGATGTTGATGGTGGGGAGGGGTGGTCTTCCAAGGAAGGTCCTGATTCCATTCCTTCCAGGGCAGAGGAGGGAGGTAGTGTATAGGTCAGCTGTGGAACCAAATGTCTACATGTTTGGATACAGGATTTGGCTTTGACCCTATGTGATTTGTAATGCCAGCTCCCATGTATCAACCTTGAAGGTTTTCCTCTGTTACTTTCTGTGAAAGAGCAAGACATTCAAATTATTTATGTGTAAGGTGTGATTCTATGATAAAGAATATGTTTATTCTAAGCATGCTGTGAACATTTTTCTCTTTGTCTAAGTCTTTACTGCAACTAAATGATCAAACAAAATGTTTCCCAGCTGCAGCTCACCTCACATCATCACCCACCCTGAGGAGAACCTGTGAGTGCTCTAAGCAGTGTATGAATGTGTCCAGGCCTCTTGGACACTTGGGTCTTGGAGAACACTCTGTAGCTATGCTTGCAGGCGCATAGTTGCACAAGAGAGAGTCTGGTCCCAAGAGCCTCCTGCACCTGCCCTTCACTAAAATTGTAGATGTGGCCTCTGAAGAATAAGTAGAGGTTAGTTTAATTTCAGGCTGTAAGAGGTGGCAAAATAATCTGCCACTCCTGGGAGTTGCTGAAAGTGGTGACCATATGGTACCTCTTATGCTGTAGCACAGTTGGGGAAAGCCCAAATCACTGCTGACCTCACTCCCTACAAGGGAAGGTCCCTGGCCTTGGGCAGAAGAGCCACACTACAGTCCCTCTGTGTGATGCCACATTGAGTTTTCCACTTAGCTCACACTGCTGGCTGGAAATAACAGCTCTAGGGATGTTGCCACTGACTCCTTGTAGCCTACTACAGTGTGACTCTTCCAGTGTGGACCACTGTAGCAGCTGGGGTACCCCCGACTAAAGATGCCTGATCTCCTGCCTGGGGTTGTTCTGTGTTTTTCATGATCTGGTCCTGTATTTCCTAGTGCAGGATCCCACCTTTCAGCTCTATTACCCCACAGCAATGCCATTTCATGAGGGCTTTCTCATGCATTATAACCCCTGCTGCTTACACTGAGGCTCCGCGACTCTGATAGCGGTATCAATTAATGAGGATTCCTAGTTAGCACAACAAGAAGGCTCTTCTTAGTGTTGGCCACATTGCTGCAGCCTTTGTGAAGGCAAAGCTTTTTAAATGGACAGCCACAGACCACTCTCTCCATTATAGTGGGCCCTGTGGAAGTTGAAGGAAAGGTCCTGCCAGGGGTCCGCTATTGTTTTACATCGACCCCACTGAGCAGGGCTTCAGGCATCTGCTGTGTGATGCTTTACATTAGCAAGAGGTAATGAGAGTTTATTCCATATCTCTCAGCCTCCTGAGATACAAATCAGAAGTACATTCCCCAAAGCAAGGGCAAGGGCCAGCCTGGGATAATTTCAGAGAGGAAGAAACAGAGAGAGAATGCAGAAGTTGAAGTGATTCCAATGTGTGTTAGAAAGATCTTCCCATCTTAAAAAACTCTCCTTGTAAAAACCACAGTAATTATGTATTTTAGTCATGTGATACTCCTTTCACATGGCTGATTTTTCGATCAAGTTTTCATTGTATGATTGCCTGCCAGGCAGGCAGGTCCAGTCCCTCGGCAGATGGTGCAGGGTATGGCAGCGTCGCTTGTATAAATGTAGGTTCCAGTATCAAACCTGCAGTTAGAGCCTGGGAGCAGGGACTGTATCATCCTGCCTTGAAAGTTTTGAGCACACGGTGCTTAAATAATAATAATTATTAAAAAATAAAACAAAAGAGAAGCCAAGCTTCAAAGAATCCCGGTGCTTGATCTGCTGTTGCCACAGTGAATGGCTTTTGTAAGACACTTAGACTACCCCCTGCAAATGAGTAGGTGCATTCTTGGAGTCTGAACCCACTGTAAGCACATTCATCTTGCTAGCAAAGACACATAGCTAGGGCACAGGCATACGTTTATGTCCAGTTCTGTTCATTTGCAGAACAAGAAGATGCCACAAATATGCTGGTAAAAATGTACGCATCGATTTTCCTTGTACCTCTGTGCAGCTCCCCTTGGCGCATTAACGGCTGGTGGGCATGCTGGCTTCAGTCTGATTTGTGGTGACATCTCACTGCAGCCCAGTGGTGCCCAGATAATGCTGGGTGAGGGGAAATGTTTTGTTTGACATGCATTTAAGGAAACACGGTCACTGGAAAAAGAGGTTCCTGCCGCGCTTTTTCCCAGCTTCTTGCTATTATTGTCTCCTAAGAAATATTTTCCAAAGGCCGTGCCAGTTTAAAAGCATGTAGAACTAATTCTCTGCTAGCCTGCAGTGAGCAGCTTGTGACCCCCAAGCTTCAGGTAGCTTGCAAGTGGCTCAGGTGCAGCTTCTGCGCCAGGTCTCTGTGGAGCACCCAGTCTGCTACAGCCTGAAGGGGAGGTTATGGGAGCAAGCGTCTTCTCTACAGCTTTTGGGCCCATGTGGCTGTTTTGTAGTGCATTATCTTTATGTGCCATCTCACTCAGTCAGTTTTTATTCATTCTATCCTTTTATTAAATTATAACTGCCTCAAGCAACTTTAGACTTGCAATGCCAATGAACATTTCAGTGCACACCTAAAAACTACTTCAGTAACTACGGTACGTACAAAACTCAGATATAAACACTTGTTGCCCTTAAAAGTCCCAGTTGCTGGAGTCAATTTGTCTCTGCTATCATTGGTCAGTATTTCTGCCACCATTGGGGAATATGTAACAGGAAAGTGCTTGGAAGGAAGCAGCAGGGGATGAATTGCAATGGAAACCATGTGTGCTGGAGGAATGATATTTACCTAAATCTGTCTATCACATCTTCCCAAAGGATGCTGCCATTAGGAGAGAATGGATATGAAATTGTTGCCTCCATAGATAAAATGTGGGTATATTATTAAACACAAACTTTAATATTCTTAATTAATTCCATATTGTAATAACAGAGATAAAGCCACATCCATGAAGGATAATACCATGTACTCCAAAGATATAAACCACAGTTTAATAAATAGCAACAGATGCCACATGACTCATGTTCAGTATGTTTGTGCAGCCATTTACATGGCTGGTGACTTTATGAGGGATTGAGGAGAGGAGCAAGGGGGACAGAGCCAATGAAAGAAAAAGCAACTCCTGTTGCATCAGACAAAGTTCAAATAACAATAAAAGTCATACCTGTATTCTTACATGACATATTCTGCAAACTTCAGTGATGCTCTAAGCAGTGCTCAAACAGATGAATGTTTAAGTTAGTTTGGGGAAAAGCCAGGAATTTACTACAGACAGCTGTAGGCCCAACTCACACATCTGGGTTAGCAGTAATTTCTGTAAGGTCTCCTATAAATTCATGTGCCAAGCATTGATTTTTGTGGCTAGAAGTCAGAGCACTTTGGTCTTTGGTTGAAAGAGCTGGTGTGGGGTCCAGTTTAAGGAATTAGTGAAGCGTAACTTCACTATCCAGAATAGCCCACCATGATGGTTTGGTAAGGATTTCAGAGTGAGTCTTCCCACCCCCTAATTATATCACTTCCAGCACTCTTTTTCCTTGGTTCCATTGTCACAGTGTACCAAAGTGCCACCAACAGCAGTGGTGGTGGTGGTGAAGGAAAATTCACAGAATATACTGTTATGTGAGAGGTAACCATGAGCCCCTCTGCCTCCTCTATAGTGTGTACTTACTCCAGGATGGTGGATTTGCCTAGAATTACAGTTCTTGGCTAAAGGGAAAATGTATTGGATTACATCAACTAGGTCTTGGTGCACCAAGGAGGGGTGATAGGGAACAGCTGCCAGACTCCTCTGCTTGAAATTGAGCTGCTGACTCTACATGAGAGCTCCAGGCAAGGGCTTGTGCATTGAAGTCTTTGGACCCTCAGACCTCCTGGCCAGCCAGCCTAGACAGCAAAAGCACTGGGCTTACTTATAGGGAAGATTTCCCAGTGCAGCATTGGAGGAGATGGAGATGCTGATGGCTTTTTAAGAAACACACGCTTGGCCTTTCTGGGCACCAATTTATGTCTCTGCACTGCACCCAGAACCACAATTGCCCTATTTTCACCCTCTCCCAAGTACCATAACCACTGTTCTTCTCCACCCTCAGTTCTATACCTGACACCTGCATGCTCAGATCTCTCCCTCCTGTCATCTACTCACCCCGCCTATTCCCCATGTGCCATCTCAGCCCACCTACTCGTTAAACCCTTGTAGACCCAAGCCTTCACCGTTCACATGCAGCTACACAACCTCTTACCCTCATTTCTATACAGTCAGAAGCTAAATAGTCCTGCATATGGCAGGAGGCCACATCTGAAAGGTGTAACCACAAGATCAGCCTGCCTTTGATTTGTAATGTCTCTTTTCATTTACCATCAATTATTTCTAGATTAGCAAGTGCTAAATACGATGTAGTAATAGCTTCCTGCGAACAACCAGGGTTAAAGCTGTGCATTAAAGCCACAATGCCTTAACTACATTGCATTATTCACATGGTGCCTCACACCTTCCAAATCCAAGTCTAGACAAGCCTTAAGAAAATTAAAATTCCTACATTGTGTCATGTTTATCAGTATTGACCCTCAAACCCAGTCAAAATCAATGGGAGTCTCTCATGGACTTTTTGACTGAAATCTGTTGCTCTACTTACAGTACTGGAAACGTAAGATCCAGACTCAAAATGAGGTAAAACATCAGTGATTCCCAAAGCTACAAAATAAACACCCAAATTTCCAAATTCTTCTATCTGGAAGTTGTATCTCCCACATAATGTCTTTAGCAAATGAATTGTTTTTCTTTGATGGGAAAAACCCTGCTGCAAATTCCCTCACTACTTCAGATGACAGATCAGAGAGTTCAGGCTTAGATTAAAAGCTTGATAATGAAACCTGGGGACACAAGTTAATCATCACATTCAGTTACCAGAGAGGGGGTTTACGAATGTCTTGGGGACACTGGGGTGTAAATGAAATTCTTTCAGACCTCAGATGAAAATACCAGGAAACGTTTAAGCATTGCTGCTGTGTCTCATCCAGTGCTGTTCCTCCTTCACTTGGAGACAGAACCATGAACTCCCACTCCTAATTAATCTCACCCTTGTTTGTTTCTTCTGATTCTTTAAGCACTCAAAAAACAATTCACAGTCCCTCCCAGTGAAGTTGGTGCCTTGGTTTGCATTTTTCAGGGCTTGACTATTTCACTTTGTCTAGCAAAACTATTGTTCTATGACTGTGATCATTAACATTACCTCTGAAACAGAGCGGCTGCACTGGCTTAAATTCACTTGCACTCTAGAGCAGCCTCAAATCCCAAAGTTTTACCAGTACAGATAAAGGCCAGTTCGAGACATACTCTGGAAATTGCCTGATCATTGCAATTGGCTTGCTTGCTCACTTGCTATATGGCAACAACAATTAAAGCTTCTACCAAGACCCTTATAAATTAGCAAAATATTCTTTGCTTCACCCAGGGAATCTTAGGTAGAAGCTGCTTCCAGTAGAGAATAACTAACTTTTCCTCAAAAAAAAAAAAAAAGGTAGCAGTGTTTAAGAACTGCATCTCATTAAATGGTTTTTCTTTTATTTTAACCATGTGCTTCAACTTTGCAAGAAATCAGTGACGTGTTATTTTAACAGTGCTTCCTCCACCTTACTAAGATAACATGGGAGCATAAGGATTAGCCTCTCATCCTCACCTTCTCTGTTTTCCTGCTGATAGTGGCTGTCATTCAGCGCTAATGGAAAAGCCCATGTGCACATGCTGGGTGATGCTGGCAAGGAGAGGGAGGATGGTCTGCAAAGCCTCACTGCAAAGGACCCTGCAGGATGTCACCAAAGCTGTCAAGAGAGCTGCCACCCATAGGCAGGGGAGTTGGAGACAGCATCCTCCTTGTCAAAGCCCCTCACAGCATTACCCTGACACTGCTCCAACAGGAGAAGACAGTGGCTGGGGAAGAGGCCAGTGGCTGATGGCCAGTGCAGAGCTGTACAGCAGGCTGGCAGCAGTCAGGTGCTGCCAGGCTGCATCTGCCCAGGGGAGGAGGTTGGAGGCACCGCATGGAGGGAGACTCCCTATCTGTCGCTGTCTCTGGCAGCGTGCATGAAGACAGAGCTCCAACACCCATAGACCCAGACTGGGACCAGCTCTGCCCATTTTGACATCCTTCAGCCCATGGTCTGAAGCATTGCCATCCTAGGGCTGGATCTGATGGTGCTTTGCTAAGAATTATAACAGTCAACGTGTGCTGCAGCTTCTGTTTCAAATACAGATATCAGGAATTCTTTGTTTAGAGCCATCGTTTCGCAAAGGAGCTTCAGTCTTGCCAGTCCGTAGATGAGCTACCTTGGGAAATAGGAATAGTTCCCATGGCAGGAATCAAATCAAAGTTATACCTTCATCCTTAGAAGTACAGTTTTACCTTGTCTGACCCTCCCATCTTTCAGAGGACCTGAACTTGAGAGGATGGGCTTTGCATGTTCATACACAGGAAAGAATAGGGAGAACAAACAGAACACCCCACCCTCTCCCACTTATGTAAGATCAGAAAGAGAGTGTAGGCTAAGCCCAGAGGACTGGATTTATGGATTCAGAAGAACCTAGTTATTAAAATATTATGAAAGTTTTCCTCTCCTTTAAATGCATAAATATGCAGATGAAAGCAGCCATGTGATCTGGCCACTGGCCATGCTGCTGCAGGCTCAGCCTAATTATCAGCTGCCAGCTCTGCTGCTTTTTAAGTGGTGAACATGATTAAAGATGCACAGACAATTGAAGAAAGTTAGATCAGTTCTTACAAGGCCTGCTTCTATTTTATAACCACATGGCAGCTTGGCCTTGAGACTGAATCTGCCCTTACAAGCTGAGGGAGAAGAGTTCTGCTGATCAGACAGCTTCTTTTCAACCACAAGCTCCACATGCTCTTGAATTCATCATTTTCATAGTAAGCTATTTGCCAAGGCAAACTGCTTTCCTTCCCTCCTTTGAGAAAAAAGGGGCTCTGAGGTGGGGGAAAGGAGGCAGGTAGGGCCAGGGAAGGGGCGATGCCAAATGCTGTGAAACAGTGGACTGAATATTCAGACTCTCCCAACCAGAGAGGTATAATGTTGTTTCAAACACATTGTGAATACAGAATTTTCTGTGGGTTCTCCCTTCCCTTGGAATTGGAAATATCATTGAGAAACCCAGATGGTCTCGTGTCTGGGGGAAAGCCACAGTCCTGCAGGCAGGATAAAGAAGTGGGATTTCTCTTCAGAGCTGCTGGGTTTTGAGCTGAGTGTCATTGCCTCTGCACTGACAGCAAGACCAAAGAGTCTGGCAGCATCTATCCTTTTGTCATCCCTATTTGCGGGGAATGGAGTCTGGCTCTGCAAAGTGACAGGCCCATCAAGTCACACATGCTGGGTGTGAATCTCGCGCTATGAGTTTTTGCCTTAATGCTTCCTGCAGCTATGACTGGGTCTTGCGCTTTCCCTGAGCCTCTTGCCTGTCCTGGGGCTCGGTGTGGTGGATGCAACTCACTAGGCCAGGGGTCCTCAAACTATGGCCCGCGGGCCGGATACAGCCCGTCAGGGTCCTCAAAGCAGCCCGCGGGTATCTACAGAACTCCCTGACCCCCGCCCCCCCTGGCCGGGGGGAACCCAAGCAGCCGCAGATGACTTCCTGCCACTTAATCTGCGCCCTGGCCAGAGCCCGGGTGCGGCAAAGTTCCTTCAGT
>JAVSBS010006011.1:0-18251 GCA_033124195.1 Coracias cyanogaster
GCAGCGCTCATTCCCGCCCCGCGGGCGCCGCGGTGGCTCCGCGCAGCGGGGCGGGCGAGGGCGCGCAGCCGCCCGCTGTCCGGGCGTGGGGCCGGAGCGCGGCGGGGCGAGGGCAGGCTGCGGTGCTGTAGGCTCTTTTCCACCCACGCGGCACGAAGTTGTGCCTCAGCTGCGATCCCTCCCCCACCCGCTTCGGGAGCCCGTTCGTGTACCCTTCGGCTCGGGTATTTTATAGTCTTGAGAGACAGCGAGCATGTGGTCGGTTATTTATCGTGTCAGGCTGTCTCTCAGAAGGTTCTAAGGAGTGGGAGAGGTGAACACGTTATTTCTTACCCTCCAGAAAGTCATGTAAGTGTTGTCGTATGAACACATATCGCGAGTGATGAATTTCAATCAGGAAGCGTATCAGGGACACATTTCTGCTGAGACTTGAGTGGTTTCTTTGCAGTGCTGTCTTGGCTACACATGGTGTAAATACACAGGCACAAAATAGGTGGTGGGGTTTTTTTTCCTAACTACGTTGGGAATGAGCTGCAATTGTTAGGGTAGTTTCCCGGTAATACCACTTCCTAACGGCTTGCCTCAGGAATTGCAAAGTCTGTTTTTATTTGTAGTGATTGCAGTTGAGGGGAGTTTATAGCTTGACCCCCAAATGTTACGAAACACGGGCATATAACTCCAGAAGACAATGTAGTGCTGAAGGATGATCAGGAATGCGAGGGCCTAAGTACAGCTTCCCCTTGCTTCTGAATACGCTTTGCATTCTCCAGTCAGTATAGCTTCCTGTGCAGCAAGTGAAGGGTTTAGTTTTCATCAAATCGTGTTTCTCTACCCTACAGCAGTCTTATGCTTGTTTGAAAGATAATGTTTGGTATAGGATGTTAAGCCCTATTCTGCTTTTGTAGCAGAAAGTTGCTTAAAAATTGTGGAAATTGTATTGATTTCAGTCACTTAGTTTTTGTAGCAGGCAAACAAATACTCTAGCGCATATATATAGTAGCTTTAGTGGTTTGCTAAGTGCAATTATAACCACCTTCAGGCACATTTTGACTCTTCTATATTTTTAAAGATGAATGTGAGCTTTATAAAGGCAGGCAGAACTGACTTTGTAAGAGTCTCTTATTACAAAGTTTGAAAGTACTACTTTCAAGATAAATTTTGTTCAGTTACTTGGAAATCAGGAACTCAGTGTTAGTTGTGGGAATAGTTCACTGGGTTCATTTCCATCTCCTAATTTCTGAAAAGGAAAACAAACAGAGCAATATAAAAGTAACTTTTGAATGTTTTAATTTTGCTGCTTATAAATTATTCTTCTTAGGGATCTTAATGGAAATAACATCACAAGAATCACCAAGACCGACTTTGCTGGTCTAAGGCACCTTCGAGTTCTGTAAGTTTTCTCTTTCTATCACTGATACCTTTTAGGACTGATGCTACAGTTTGTTATAAAAGTCATTGAGCTAGTTATCTTTCAGTTGATAAGCTGGGATGGTTATCACTTTTTAACCGTTGTGCTACTGCATCTGAACTTACAGCCCCTCCCCCATATGTTATACTCTGATGTAAGTTAGCAGTTACCTTAAATAACATTTGTTTAAAATTTTTTAATCTCTCTTTAAACTTATGAGATAACTTGAAGGTTTAATTTGGTATGTAGTTTACAAGTAAGAGTTGGTAAAATTACTTGAATAACTGTTGGAGTAACTTAAGTTTAAGGTTAGGAAAATTATAGTTCACACTGAAAAAGGATACTCTCAACCTGAAGTATAAATGAATTCATTATGAAAAAAAGTTTTACAAAATTTAAAAGCAAGTCCCAGGTGATTATTACTGCATTTCTACTGTTTCTGGGCAAAAAGGAAACACTTTAACTGTGAATTTGAGGAAGGAAAGATTTAGTTTGAGTGGTTTGGGTTTTTTTGTAAAATGCTTTTGTTTCAAGCATTATGAAGCTCTTAAAGTTCTGTGGGATTTTGTGGTTTTTTTTGTGGGGGGGAAGGTCATATAAAATCCTTTTCTATTTCTCTCTAAAACAGAGTATCATGTAGTAATTTTAATTTTTTTTACAAAAGAAAACTGCCATTATGGTTACAATCCCTGTGCAATCTTTCACTGATGTTTTCTCCCAGCTCCATGGTTGAGTATTTTTGTTTTGTTATTCTCATGTGAGACTAATATCACTCTCATAGTGTTCAACTGGAGTCTCGTCATTTGCCGAAGAGCTATGATGTATGTGTGCATGTGCACATGCAGCGTGTGTGCATATGTGTAACTTGCTAACTTTGGACTCTTAAAGGAAATGACCAAACATAATATCTATTCCCAGTTCTTTTACTAAGGATTGTTTTTCCGCTTTCGGCTATGTGAAGCCATTTAAAGTGTTGATGACAGGGCTCTGGAAGGTTAAAGTGGATATCACTCTAGAATAACTGTTGTATTGTTTTAATGAATATGTGGTTACCTTTAATGACTACTGTTAATGAAACAAGTTATCTTGGAGCTATTAAAACTTACATACAAAATTTTCCATATTTCAGTCAGCTCATGGAGAACAAGATCAGTATTATCGAGAGAGGAGCATTCCAGGATTTAAAAGAACTGGAGAGGCTGTAAGTATTTTTAATTCTAAACGTATGAGAATATATGTTTTTATCAAATCAGTTGTGTGTTAAGGTACTCAGGCCACTGCTTGTTGTTTTTTTTTTTATTATTACTTTAAACTTGGGACATCTGTCCTTATTGAGACACAAGAGAAGTGAGAAATACTCAAGCCGTATGTAGCGGACTCTGGCTGGGGGAGCACTTTCATGAGCAGTCCAGAAAGTGTAAACTGCAGTTGTTTTGTAGGAAACAGCCTGAATACTATCAAATATCTTCCCTTGAATACATAAGAACATTTTCAAACATGACTACACCTAAAATACTGTATTCTGAGTTGGAGTGTTAGATGTTAGTCTTGAAGATGTTGGACATTTTATACAATGTCTTATTTGAAGTAAACGCTATTTAGAAAATGTTGTCTTGTTACGTAGTATGAAAGCAGTATTTGAATTCTACTCTAGTTTTTGTATGTTTAAAGCTTTTACAAAGGCTTAGGAAAAATATGGGGAAAGGATGGGGTGGGGATGAGAGGTGAAGTGCAAACACCTGCTTGGTTGCAGTAGTACACAGAAATTTAGTAAATCCCAAACTGGTTTAGTTCTTTATAATAATTGCTTAATTTTTAGTATGTGCCTTGTTATTTTGTTGCATTTCCTCAAATGAAAGTATTTTTTAAAATGTATTTTACAACTTGGGACATCTGACTTGTTAAAAGCAGGATGCTGATTGTTGGGTTTAGTTTCAGTTTGAAGCTAGGAAAGTCTAAGTACTGCTGCATTAATGTATGTTCACGTAGAACTTTAGTGTCTTCATTATTAGACATCTTAGTTGCTGCATTTTCATTATATCACCTTTTCTTTAAGCATGCCTCTGAGGTCTTGTTTAGTTTTTAATTTGCTGCTGTTTTAACTTCATAAAAGTTTTTCTACTTTTTCTCAGTTGAAAAGCAGCATTGGCCTAAACACTGTTTGTCTTATCATAATTGTGGGGTCTCCATAGCTCCTGTGTTTAAAACAAAAGCCCCACAAACCATTATGGTTTGGTTGGTCATCTAGACAAAGTTATTCAGGAGACTTAGTAACCACCATTGTAATTATGATATTGCTATAATAGTGGAAATATCATGTATTTGAGATAATTACCTTATTTAAAAAAAATAAATCAAAGTAACTTTTTGACATAAAAATAGAAAATGTTATTATATAGTGCAACATTTTTTGAATAAATTTTAATGAGATAGATTGTTCTTTGAAATGCATGGTCAGATTTTTTCAAAGTCATATTAAAAGGCTTAATGTAGTCATTTTTTACAATGTGTTTTACACTCTGTGCGAAATGTAGGGACTTAGTACACCTTCTCCTGCTGAGGGATATATTGGAATAATATATACACATTCCTAAATTTGGTTTATAGGGTCTAGCTAAAAAATTAAACAGCAGTGTAGTTCGTATTGCAAAAGTAAGTACACACACATGAAACATTAATAAACAGTAAGATCCGTGCTTTCACTGTGAATGTGGTTTGACACTAAGATACCAAATACTTGCTAAGTTTTAAAACAGTACATAGTCAACTTTATTTCTTGATTATCTTGAAGCAAAATCTTACTATGTGATTTATTAAAACTATTTCAAAAATTATTTTAATTTGTGTCATAATTTTGAGGCATGTAATGGTAAGATTCCTAAAGTATAAAATTGCAATACCAGAAAAAGAAAGAGCTCTGATAGTTAAAACTAACTTACCTGATGTGTTTGCATTTTGCTATTACATTTTCTTCGGGGTTTTGTTTTCTTTTTCCCTTTGGTTTTGTCTTGAGAAATCTGTAAAATCTTTGAAAACAATAGATATTTTCCAGTTACATAAGATACTGGTTCTGAAGAAAATTTCTCATAATTGTGGCTACTTTTGTTCACCCTTCAGCAGGCAAATGATGACATTTGAAAGTTTAGTTATCTAGACCTACAAAGTTAGATTCGGTTCTGTCTTCAGAACTATTTTGCATCTTCTCTGGTACTTGTCAATTTCTTTAATTTGCTGGAATTCAGTCAGTATTAGATATGTGGGTGACTTGTAATTTGAATATATATGCAGGATGTCTTTAAACGGCCCCAGCTGTTGGCTAAGAGCAAATATTTCATATTTGTGAGGAAAAGCTGAGAAAATTCCTCTTGTTTACAACTGCCAACTCCATCTGATGAAGGCACATTGTTATCTGACAGCCAATTCATCTCCTTGGGATTCTGAAATTCAAAATGATTTCTCAGGAAACTTGTGAATACTTCGTTCTAGTATTTTCTTTTATACATTAAATAGCAAGCACTTTAAAGCTTTTTCCATTTTTTTTTTTTCAATGTGTATGTGTAGGATGTTACATTTCCACTGCAAGTGTAATGTGCCAAGCTACTGTCAAAGAATACCTGATGCAGTCCTTTTAGCATACCAATTGGAGATATAAGCAAAACTTACTGCAACTTAAATGAACTCAGTTTGGTTTATAAGATTGTTTACATGTGATATTTCTTATGTTGAAATATCTTGTGCTAGTGTATACAGGCTGAATTTTAAAATATGTTTCCTGTAGTTCAGTACCGTCTTTAATATGAAGAACAGACTTTTACAGTAGCTTCCCTTTGGGGAAAAAAATAAATCCATCTCACTAGGTTAAGTGGTGGTTTTAGGTTTTTGTTTTTTAACAGGAATTTCAGTTACAAAATCATTTTTTTTTTAGGCCAGTTACTCTGAACAACTTAAAATAGGGTTTGGTTAAACTTGTGTATACCTCTCTCAGGTGGATGGAAAGAATTTCTCCTATGCTTTACTAAAACAACAATGAATCTCTAGTACACTAGATATACGTAGTAGTATGTACAGAAAGCTGTTCTATAACAGGAATTTGTGTCACGCCAGTGTAGTTGTAGAAGTGCAATGGAATTAATAAATACTGCTCTAGTAAGTGATTGCTACTACAGCAGCCCTGCTATAATTTTAAAGTAAAAACGTTCAGTTAGCAATAAATGCTTCTATATTAGTGCCTATTGTATAAGAACTAGGAGGGAAGACAAGAGGGAAACTAGCAACTTAATTGGGTAAGTTTTAGGATTCTGGAAACTTTAGTTGCTGGAGAGACACTGATGAGGCTGAAGTTGATTTTGCTATAAGCCTTTAAGTTGGATACTTCTCTGAAATGTCTTCGGTGAAATATGTATACACCGCAGTATTCACTTAGCTATAATCTGCCAGTCCTGTCTGAAGGCTCATCTCTTAGGGAATAGTAGCTCTGGTCCAAACCAATTCGGTGCAACACTGCCTGAACTAGTAAGTCTGCCATGAATATGACTTTCTTCAAAGCCTGTATCTTGAATGGCTGAATCACGTGGTCTTGAGTGTTGTATCGGTGCTCTGTTTGCTGAAACAACCCTCTTTGAATCCCAATACATATAGCCTGGTTTTCAGTCAATGGGACGGTTTATACCTTCTTGTAGATCCTAAAGCAGTATGAAAAACTCTTGTATTATGTATGATCTCGTCTGTCCTGTATTAAACACCTGCAAGACCTTCTGTATTAACTAGTAACCTGTATGATGAGCCCATGTTCCTATGAGTAGGACTTCCAAAGTATGTATGGCCCTTCAGTACATGGCAGATCCTGTAAAGAAAGGATTGGGATGTGACTGGTTATGTTGTCTGAACCTCTCTTACATAGATCAGTCACGTATTGGTGGTGGATTTCAGTATGCTTCATGGCAGGAAGGCACAAGGGATTAGGGTATAGAGAATTTCCATGACATTTAAGAATTTCCAGTGACCACTTATTACGGGAGACAAAACCTGTTGACGTGATTCCTTATAAGAATGTGAAATTAAACACTTGTTTCTTCTTTCTTTACAGAGCTGTAATCTTGGGTGTGATGTTTATGGTAGTTTGAAAAAGAAAGCGATAAGTAGATGAACTGAAAATCTTCACTTTCTAAAACTAATACTATTATTACCCACAGCTATAAAAATTACTTTTTAAAAGTGTAGTCAGTTGTAGTTTGTAAGACCACCTTCTTCTGTCATGTTGCAGCTACTGTTCAAAGTATCTTGGTGTTTTTATGAGCTATTGTCATTTGGAGGGAAGTATAAAATTTAGTTGAAGACAGCTGCTATAGGCTGTTGAACCAGTTCTGTTATAAGCTACTTAAGTCTAAAATTTCCGTATAGTTCTTTGAGCTCCAGAAATACAATGTAGTCAGTTTTTGAGGGCAAAATATAGTCTTCTGTTGTTCACATAGCATAGCAGTTACCTTTTTATTCAGGACAAAATATGTTTTGGGTGATACGAACATTGGTTTTAATCATAATTTTTCTACGTCTAGCAGTTGAGATGCCAACTATGATCATTCTAGCACTGTGCTAAACATACAAAAGATGTCAGACTAGGAAGAGTTTACAGCAGTTGTTTGAAAACTACCCACGTTTTTCTTCCTGTATTTGTGAATAATGCAATGAGGCAGATGTACGCCCCTGAAATGCTTATTTGGAGTCTGATTTTGCAGATATTTACCAGGTGAATAACTTGGTGGGAATAACAGCTCCACTGATCGTGCTTGTGAGGAAGGTTGCTTGTGTGGCCTAGAAAGTTTCCAGGCCAAGCCCCTACACTTTTGATACTTGAATTAATAGAACTTATTTCTGAAATGACCATTTGTTATCTTAATAGTTCTGAAGAGCTATCTATGTAGACTTAAAAAACCAAACTAACAAAAACTTCACAAACAAAAATCCCAAACCCAGTTAAACCTGTTTCTGCTGAAAACTAGTGTGCAGGTAAAATGCTACTGCAACTACAAATGAACTAGAACTTCTGAGTTAGTATCCGAGCTAAATTTTTACCACCCTCCCCCAAAACCAGCCCCCTTGAGCTACATTGTATGAGTAACCTGAACTCCTGAGTTCAAAGAAACTGTGCCATAAGGGTTGAACATGAAGTTGGTACTTGAAATAGCTTTTACATTGAAAGCTGTCTATGTTGTATTTTCACATTTCTGAATGATTGAGAAATATTTCAAGAATTAGATGTTTTGTTACAGTTTTTTAAAATTTTTACAACACAATTCTAAAATAACAGAGGAATTGTCTGTACTTGCTATTTATTCCATCTCCACAAGTACATTAAAGCAAGTTATTAAAACTTAAGATGAAGAGAGCATTTACTTGGAAGTGTACTTATGAGTACTTGAGTAGTAGTGAAGATTATTAAAGTTTTGTTCATGCTGTGGATGAGCAATTTTAAACTTACAGATGTGCCACAGCACAAAAGGAAAAGTATATTTCAACTACATAGTTCCAAGGGAAAGGTTTTTCTTCTACTTAGTAAACAAACTGAAATACTTTTCTGGATATAAATCTATACGTGAAACTGCTATGTTTGTGTCTTCTGCAGCGAGGACTTAATTATAGCCTCAATATATAGGAGTCAATCTTGTCAAAGATATTAAATGGGATTCAGTATAATAAGTGGTTTCTAGCTGTATTTCACATGTTATCTGTTTGGGCTCTAACCTGATAAATATGGTAAACTATTAAGCTGTACCAGCAGGTTTTGAAATTATAAAACCAAAACTCACTTATGAGTTGCCATGATCTCTGAAGGTATGGTGTTTTAAACAGCATGCCATCTTGCAAAGGCATGCATGCAGGATGGACTAAGAAATAAAATGTTCCATCTAGGATAAAAACAAATATAGTTTGTCTTGAGTAGTACTGCCCACCAGGCCTGGGCAATTATCTAGGGAATTAGCTGTTGTTTCAAAATAGGCTGGATAAAGTAGTACTGCTCTTTTTGTCCAGCCTAGGAAAGGGCCACACCTGTATTATGTGTATGTTCTTTCTTAGGGTGCAGACTTACTGTATCACTGTTGGGATAAAACATGCTTTCCAGAAATTAAAATAAACCTATGTGTTAACTTTTCATTATGTATTGATGTGTGGCATGAGAATGCACTTTTATTCCAATTTTTTTACTTACTCTATCCATAAAACGTGAATTCCAATTAGGAAAATAGAAAATCCTGCTATTCCAATAGTTACTATGATTCTTTAAACGTGAGCTGCCTCAATAAATTAATCCCAGAATAATTAGTTTTGGTCTGAACTTTTTCTTTCTGGATTTTGAACCTCTGATAGAATATAGCCCTTTCAGTTGCAGAAGAAGTGTTAAAACCTCCAGATTTCACTTCTACAGAGCTGCATAATCAAAGTTCAGGAGCAGGGACTTCTGGAAAAAATGCCAAATGTTGTCTGTATTTTGTAATGCAGTTTTGCAGTTTTAACTGAAGCAAAATGTGGGGGTTTTGTTTGTTTGTTTTTCTCCAATTTAAAGAGGTTTAGATGTGAAGTTTAAAGGCTAATGTGGAATTTTAGGACCCCTGGTGAAAAAATGCTATGTTGACAGTGAAGTCACCGCTGCCATTCCAGGAATTTTGTATCACTATCATACAAAAAGAAAAGCCAGTAAATGAACAGTATTTCATCTTGTGCTTGATTATACATAGTCTCAGTGAAATCAGCTTGTTTGGAAGTAAGACCTCATATAGCGTAGAGGTTGTACTGAGATCTTAGAATAGATTCTTAGCTCTTTAGCTAGAAGTTAGTATCAAATTTTTCACAGTGAATCCTGATCTTCATCTTGGTGTGCAAGTTCATTACTGAAGCTTGAGAATTAATTTTGCAGTTGGGGTGCATTCTGCATAGTTTGACTACTGCAGCCAGAAAGGTCTATGTTGGACTGCTTACAACCTGAGGTGCTAGTGCATGTGATTGTTTTTTAAGGCTTATTGATGTTTTGATTTTCTCCCCCTTTAAGCATGGATCCTTAATCACTCATCTGGCTTCAGTTTGAATATATGAGCATTTGAAGGGTTAATACCTTCACACATGTGTGATAGGTAGAGGAAGAATAATGAGTTCAGGTAGAGAAGACGTTTTTAAACAACCCTGAAGGGGGTGAACAGTTACCCCTTGTTAATCATGGATGTGAAAAATCCTTCTCTTAGCTAATCCTACATAGTTTAAGGGCAATGCATAGCACATTCCTCATCAAAGAACAAGGAGGAAAGCATGAGGCCTGCAGTGCTAATCACATACCAAAGGAATGTGAGACCATCTTACATGAGTGTACTGGGGCACCTGTATTTATAGTTTAATTACTGTAGCATTTTTTTTTATATTCTGTATTAGCAGACTTTTGTCAAAGCCACTTCAAATATCTTCTCTAAAAAAGACTGTTAAATTGAAATAGACAAAGACTGTCTTTGAAGAGAATATTTTAAAAGATGTAGTATTCTAATGGGGTTTTAAAAATCAGATTTTAGCTACATTTTCATTGAAGTATACTACAAAAGGTTTGATAAAACTTCTAAGTCTGAGGGTGATGTTCTTCTCTTAAATGCCTTGTAAATGTTCACTATTATTTTTAGTATATTTTTAATTCGTCTGAGTGTCTTTTCTCATGGGACTCCTTTTATAGGTCTAGAAGTCAAATTGCAGTGAGAAGTCCTGTTTGCTCTTTGCAGACCTTTTTACAAATTCCAGGGCAGGAAGGCTGTTTATTTTTCCCACATCTGTTTTGTGCTCATCCTTTGTGACATTGTTTGCTGGATGCTCTTCATTCTTACTTCCTCTGAAATGAGCAATTTGCACTGTTGCAAAATGTTGAAACCAAATCTAATTCTACAGAACTGTTTTGTCAATGTTTTTGTTTCAAATAGTGTTTTGTGTTGACAAGCCATTTTAAATTGATAGAGCACTGATATTAAACTTAAAGCTATACATTTTAGTTTTACTCTCTAAAAATCATATTACTCTGTTGCAGAGTCAGTTAAATTTTTTTTTTTTAAAAAACCTTAGTGTTAGATGGTGACAGGTGAAAATTGAATTTTCATTAAATTTGAATATAGCATATTTCAAAAAGCATCTAAGATGCTCCTTATTTAACTGCAGAAGCCACAGTTCTATCTGGAATTTTACATTTAAACTCCAAATGTGTGAGGGATCTGGTTGCATGGCTGTCACTTCAGCGACTCATAATGTTATATTATCTCATTTACTAAGAAGGGCCTGGTTGAAACTTCATCAGAAGAAATGTTTTATTTTCCTTCACAGTATGTAATGCATTGTGCTGACTTGTCTTTAATAATAGTCTAGACCAATAATCAAATACAATGTGGCAAAGTCTCCCTTAATTTTTTTAAGGCACACTGGCCCTTCTGTCTTTAGTTTGGCGGGATGCCTGTACAGGTGCTACAGAAAAATGCTTGAGTGAAAACTTACTGTGGTAACTTGGTGCCAGAAAGACAGTTACAAGCCTATCTAAACTATCTGCAGGCCCTCCTAAACAATCTGTCCAAACTCTAGCTAAATTCCATCTAATAGATCAACTTCCCCTCCCTCTTTTTTTTTTTTTTTTTTTCCCTTGGAAGTAATCCCAGGTGTTTTCAGAGATCATCCTTGCTTCATCTGATACTTGATCCTGTATTACTATATGGAGGTTTATAACTTCTGTATCCTTCTTAGTGGTATACTTTATAGAGTAAAATCCAATGAATTAGTCTCACAGGATTGTGGAGGTTTGAAGGAGCCTCTGTAGATTGTCTAGTCCCACGCCACTGATTAATGCAAGGTTGATCAGAGCAGGTGGTTGAGGGCTGTTTCCAGTTGGGTTTTGAATGTCTCCAATAATGGTGAATCTACAGCCTCTCTGGGCAACCTGTTCCAGTGTTTGACTACCCTCACAGTCAAATAATTTTCTTACATTTAAATGTGGTTTCCTGCATTTTGATTTGTGCCCACTGCCTCTTGTCCTTTCACTGTAGACTTCTGAGAATTCTGACTGTCTTCCTTACTTGGGAAGGAAGTGCATCATTTATTTAAACACATGATGTGTTTATACACGTTGAGATCCCCTTGAGACTTCTCCTCCCCACGCTAAACAGTCCTAGCTCTCTCAACCTCTCCCACTGTGAGATGTGCTTCAATCTGTCTGCTTAATGATCTTCATGACCCTTCTCTGGACTTACTCCAGGATGTCCCTGTCTCTCTTGTAGTGGGGAGTCCAGCTCTGGGCACGGGTCTCCAGATGTCTCACCAGTGGTGAGTAGAGGGGAAGGATCACCCACCTTGACCTGCTGGCAGCACTCTTCATAATACAGCCCAGGATGCTGTTGGCCTTTGCTGCAAGGGCACATTGCTGGCTCCAGTTAAACTTCTTGTTCATCAGGTCCCCAGGCCTTTTTGTGTAAAATTGATTTCCAACTGGCTGTTCTGCAGTCTCTGCTGGTGCATGGGGTTATTCCTCCCCAGGTGCAGGACTTTGCATTTCCATTTTGTTGAGCTTCATGAGGTTCCTTTTTGGCCAATTCTCCAGCTTGTCCAGGTTCCTCTGACTGACAGCACACACACCTGGTGAATTAGTCATTTCATTCAGTTTTGTATCATCTGCAAACATGCTGAGGGTGTACTCTGTCTCATCATCCAGGTTGTGGATGTAGATGTTGAACAGGAGTGGCTTCAGTACTCACCCCAGGGTTATACCACTAGTGACTGTACTCCAACTAGACTTTGTGCTACAGATCACAGCCCTTTGAACTTGGTGCTTTAGGCATTTCTCAGTCCACCTCAATACCTGCTTTTGAAGCCTGTACTTCCATCAGTTTGTCCATGAAGACAACTGTTGTGAGAGACGGTGTCAGAAGCTTTACTGCATTCAAGATAAACAACACCCAGTGCCTTCCCCTCATCTGCCAAGTTCTTTATTGTAGGAGGCTATCAGGCTTGTCAGGCATGATTTTCCCAGTTGTAAATCCATACTACTACTCTCAGTCATCATCTTGACCTTATTGTGTCTAGAAATAGCTTCTGTTTCACTCTGTCACCTTCCCAGGCATCAAGGTGAGGCTGCCCAGCCTGTAATTTCCTGGCTTTTGCTTGTTTTTTCACTTTTCTTAATGCCATAGGCTGAATTAATAAGTGTAATGACCAGCTATTTTATAGAAATATCCTCTCTGTTGAAACAGTAAGGAATACAAAAGCTTCCAGAAAACAACAGCATTAGTTTCTCTATTCTTCTTAGCACAAAAAAACCGGCTAAAACACAACTAAACAAAGAGCTTATTCTAGCTCTACTTATATTGGAAAACCTCTTCAAAGAAGCAAATTTAATATAGACTCTTGATTACCTGTGCAGATAGTGTTCTGCATAATGTATGGAGAATTTTTGGGGGTAGGGGAGAGATGTGGTAATTTTGGACTTGACATCAACCCTGTGTGGGAAGAAAATGAAGGACAGAAAATACGTTAAGGTTCAAGTAGTGGACACTAGCATCATGTAGTACTATAGTTTACAAAGTAACTTTTACTACTTCCTGCCCAAGTAAGAACCTGAGTTTGCAATAGTGTCTGTCTGCTTTCTTTCAGAAAATATTTTTGCTAAAACAAATATCAAACTGCTGTTTGATGTTAAATTGAAACTAACTTAAATACCTTTCATGGTTAGTCACTGATAAAGTGGTTCTTGACCTAGGGAAAATCTTGACTTAGGCATCCAAATGCTGTAAGATCAGCCCTGAACTTCTCAGATTCCAATTTTCATTCATGTGGTCAGTAAACATGATATTGCTAGGTTTAATGAGATTATGAGTAGCTTGACTAGAGGCGGGAAAGTCTTTGTGGAGAATTCTTAATGGAAGAACTGGCACAGTGTTTTACTTAGCTCTTAGTTCTTGGGCCGCCTTCTCACTTGGTGATGTGTTTGTGTAAGTCACATTCAGAGACAGCAGTTGCCATATGTGTTGAAGTTCAGTAGATTGTGGCTTTGGACATAGATGCACAGATGCTCTCTGTCTCTGGCATATATAGCAACACACTTTTTGTAGAAAAGTGGTAAGGCTTGCCTTCCATAGAACATAAGCCTAAGTCAAGCTCTATATAAACTTCTGTGGTGAAAAGTGTTTGTCTGCTTTTAGATGCATATTTTGCAAATAAGCTTCAGTGAAAAGATGTTATACGGTACTTTAAAATGCGTGTGATAGTGATGTCTTCTGCTGACAAACAGTAGGTGTGGATATGCTCCTTTAAAGAGTACGTGGAGAACCATGTGTATTTCTAAGAACCGTGTACAATTTCTAAGCTATACAGTGCTGTGTGTTACTATACACAGATAATGTATTTACTTCTCTCAGCTAACATCGAAGGAGGAATGGAAAATAATGACTTCTGCTATCATTAACTTTGTATGAATTGGAAGCCTTCTATCCTTCTTCCTGAAGCAGTGATGGTAGAATAAAATGCATCTGTGCCTTGTTTTTAGAGTTTTGGACTCTCTGTCTCTATGCATCTAATGGGATAGGCTGTTTCTAATTAAAGAATGCAGCTGATTTATAATTTACTTGGAACAGCTCTTAACTTTGATCAGTTTGTAAGCTATCTTTGAGCCCTTCTGTTATTTTAGGGGCCCTATGGCTAGCATTGCATCTACTTGAACTAAAACCCACTTGAAGACAGCTTGTGGGGACAAAATAGCAGCCTTCCAGTACCTATGAGGTAGTTATCAAAAAGCTCAAGCCAGGCTTATTGCTGAGACAACAAGCATAAATTGAAACGAGAGGTTATGGCTGTGTAGATGAGGAAAACTTCTCCACTGTGGGGACAGTCAAACACTGAAACAACCCAGTTGCCCAGAGAGGCTGTGTGCTGTCATACAGTTTCTCTGGCTGTGTGTAGTTGATTACAGTGGGATCAGAAGCAAGTTATGGTGAAAGCTGTAACAAGTCTGAGAAACAAATACAGACTTGCTCATGAATTATAGCAATTGTGGGTGATAACACTTCAGACAATGTAATTAAGGTTTGTTTGTTTTTTTCCCTCCTTTACTACCCTGTGTATGATTGATACTGGATCACAGCTATTATGCCATGAAAACTTGGGAGAGACATCAGAATGGATTGGTAGTGTGGCCAGACTTTAGTGTAACAGGATAAGCATCACTGAGAGTGTAATGTGCGCTGCTTGCAGCTTACTATGACGCTGTCATCCTCTGCATATCCTCTGGCTGCATGCAGAAATAAGTAAAATCCATATATGCACCTATTTCTGCAAAGCTAGCCTGTTCTCTAGAACGAGTAACTCAAACCAATTTTTTTGCTTACCGAACTATTGTCTGCCTCACAGTGTAACCTGTTGATTGCCTGTGCCTACTTTTTATTTGCCTGTTGGTATTGAGCTTGCTTTAAGGAGTATTTTCACCTGCCCATCTGTCAAAGATTTTCCTTCTTTGTCCTTAAATTGATCCTTCTGTATATTCTTCCATCACTTTGAAGATGCTTTTCTAGTCTTTGGTGTGTTTAGAAGACTGAATTCTGGGAGTTTTTAGCTGAAGTATTTAAAATACATTGTATACTTTAGGTAGTATGTGGACTTTGCCTGAATCCATCATGAAGAGCTCAAAAATCCACCTGTTCAAGTCTGTCAGTTTGCTCCACCTCTTGCTAGAGATGCTTTCACTTAACAGAAGAAAAAGAAGTTATATGTATTTTAATTGCAACTGTGCCTCAGTTTTGTTAAATTGAAAAAATTATATAATGTTGGATTTTCATCCATTGGCCACTACAAAGGGACTTTACAGTTCAAGGTATTGCAGTATTAGAAGAGATTCTTCAGTATATTTTCTGTTGCTAACACCACTAACACTTCATCTCTTCTGAGCTCTCTGCCTGTACTTGGGAAGCACAAATTTTTCTAGG
Source organism: Coracias cyanogaster (assembly GCA_033124195.1). Taxonomy (NCBI): domain Eukaryota; kingdom Metazoa; phylum Chordata; class Aves; order Coraciiformes; family Coraciidae; genus Coracias; species Coracias cyanogaster. The sequence goes on from JAVSBS010006011.1 coordinate 15,385, forward strand.
TCAGTTGGGAAACTGAATGGTAGCAATATGGAATATCTCATCACTGTTTCTTCAGTGCTTCACCTTGAATGTTATGCCAGTTCTGGGAGAGCAGTTCAATTGATGCAACAGAAATTTTAATTCTCATGTTGCCCCAGGGGGAACTCTGCCTTCTAGCTAGCTGCAGTAAGGTCTCTGCCAAAACACACTGAAAGAAAACATGGTGGAGTTTTTCTGGTTGTGTTTACCCAGCAGTAGCTGTAGTTTTGCAGTCTATAGTTATGGATTCTGTGAATCACCTGTGCTTACCTCAGGTTTCAACTCCAGAGAGAAAGGAGTTGATGCCTGTCTCCCTCTTGTTCCATTATGTCTGTGTGTTCTGGATAGGTATTACTATTTCAAAAAAAAAGCATGAGGTCACCTGAAAAAGGGGAAATATTGGAGAACCATGTATATTAAGGAACCATTTTAAAACATGAATGTTTTCCGCACTCCTTGTGTGGCTCTGTCTCAAAGATTGAAAACGCTTTATAGTGACTGTTGAACTGGAAGCTGTTTTGTACTGTGATACTAGTCTATGTATTCCAGACTTGCCCTGCATTCCTTTTCACATTCACTTATGTGTGAATTCATAGCTTTTTTTTAAAAAGAGAACTATTTATTATAGTCTTGAAAAATTAATTTCAGTGAAGTCTAGTTCATAAAATTGTAGGAAACTTAAGAACTTAGCAAATTGACCCCTTTGAAAGCATCTGTTATAACTTAAAGTCTGTACAGAAGCACATGCATCAGTATGTTGTGTGGGCCATGTGATCTACAGGTAATAACAGAGACTCCTGATCTAAGGTATTATTAACTACTTAGATAGAGAGTTGTGTACTAGCACAGGTATTTCACCTGTGAAGTACCCTCCTAAAGTGATGCTAAGTGTGTCCTAGCGAGACCATTGCTGCTTTTAGTGAGAGGCAGCCCACCTGAAGAACTTTATAATCAGTTATTATTTTGTCATTGTACTATAGTGCGTTTTTTGGTATTGTGTGGAACTTCTACAAAAATATAGATCCTGAGTGATTTCATTGCCCCTTCCATTACAGCTCACCATTATTGTGTAGTATCTGAGCCTAATAGTCTTTAAAAAATAACAGAAATTTTTATACTGAATAGCTTCTGATTAGAGGCTAACTTTTCAAAGTCATTACTCTTCATGTTTCCCTTTGCATGTTTTGATTTCTAATCATGGACTTAGAAGCTTATGTCTGAACTATCTGTTTAGCAAAGAGAAGGGACAGATTAATTTTATATCTCTTTATTTAATTGTCCACGTTCAGTGTCTATGAATTCATTTTTCACGTTACTCTTTTCTGATCACAAATGTAACTGCTGCTTTGAAACAATTTGCTTCCTACTACTTAAGCTTTGTGGTCTTAGTATATACTTGTATACATAAATTTACTAAAGGTAAGAAAATGTCTATTTTTTACAACAGACCTTATTTTGAAAATGCCGTAGATCTGCAAACAATAAAATATATCACTTGTTTTTATATAGGGAAAGTTTTCTTTTTAAGCAGTGTTCAAATCAGAAGTCTTCTACTAGTCATTTATAGCTCTATCTTTCTTTTATGTTAAAAAGTTGCCTACTGCTGATTTGGAAATATGACTTGCAAGATCACAATTCTAGCTTTTTGGTTGTTGCTGGATTAAGTGTTTGGGATTTTTTGTGTGTGTGTGTGTGTGGTTTTTTTTTTTTTCATTGATTATTTCTTATGAAACTGCATTTTCTCTCACCAGTACTGTAGTTCTTCCTTTTCAGCATCTTTTTCTTTCATTCTAAATTATTTTTTAATCTTCTACATGTGTGATTTAAATTTCTTCTGCTTAAAGAAATTAGGATTTTTGGTGTTTGACTAATAAAAAGTAACCTGATACTAAAACTGGGGAATTATGGATATCTAGATCTCAAAAAGCTGACTGCTTCCTTATGGTTTGATATGTGGGATCAAACCTGTGGGCACATAAGAATATTTCTCAGATTATTTTGCTCTCATTGGTTTTCACATTGAATTTTAAGGGAGCAATAACTAAGTGAACTAAACCATGGAGCTATGTAAAACTGCATCTTTAGTGTATGTGTAACTATATGGGAATTTATAGAAAAACTTAAAGTGGAAAAACCTTTAGATGGAACAGCATTTACGAAAAATGAGCCCTGAGAGGCTAAACAGGTGTAATTGTTTGAATTCAGCCCTAGGGCTAACAAATAAATTCTGAAACTTTATGAAATTCTAAAACTTAATTTTGCAACACTGCTATCCAGTACCTTTTTTCACCTCATGGAATGTCTTGGTAGTAGGCTGTTGATGTATGTATGCATTGAATTATTCTATGGAGAAGCACTGTGCATTGCAAACTGGGACTTGTGATGAGATTGATGGGACAAAACATTTTTTTCAATATGTGGCTTTACTTGAATGGCAGGTGACATGTGTGGTGTGTTGCTTAAAAACAACCAAAATCCTCTTTTGAGCTTGAATTCTTGACTGGTACAACTGTATGATCCAGACTGTAACTTTTACACATTAGAAGGCATAATCTGCATTGTATGTTTGAAAAAAAAAAAAAAAAATCATGAAGTGCTTGTTCTGTTGCCTATGGCTATAATATGGTGGGCTTTGAACTTGTCACCTCAAGCCATGCAGTTTTGACCCTGGTCAGCATGCTCAGTGAGAAACTTCATAGAGAAATGTGTACCTCCCAGATTCCAGCTGCAGTTTTTATTTTGTACTGTTTTATGTGCAACAGCTTGTTTTGGTTCTTTTTTGTGGTGGTTTTTTTTTTTTTTAATTTAACCTCCTTTTGGTGTATCTTTACAGCTATAGAAAAAAAATC
>JAVSBS010006012.1:0-17965 GCA_033124195.1 Coracias cyanogaster
GAGGACTCCAGAGCTGCCCCAGCACTGCAGGGGGGTCTCCCCAGAGCGCAGCAGAGGGGCAGGATCCCCTCCCTTGCTCTACTGCCCACGCTGCTGGGGATGCAGCCCAGGATCTGGTGATGGAGAAGGAAATGAGTTTACTGGGAAGAAAAGTGCCAGGCGGGCAGGAGGGGGCAGAGCTCCTTGTCTCCAAGGGGAGAGCAGAGGAATCCGATTCCATAAGGAAGATGTCAAACCTTGGGAGCGGGCAGGACGGGCGGTTCCCAGGGTGCGGGCGGCGATGCCCAGCGCGGCGTGCCCGGGGCCACCCGGAGGAAGGGCCGGAGGGGACCCCGCGCTGCGCTCCCGGGGCCGGTCCCGTGTCCCTGGCGGGTGGAGGCCCCGCCCCGCCCCGCCCCGCCCCGCCCGGGGCCGCGCTCCCTCCCGCCGCCCGCCGCGCCGGCACCGGCCGCTGCTGCCCAGGTAAGCGCCGGGGGCGGCTGGGCCGGGGCTTGTGGCCCAGGGTGGGGGGTGCGGGGAGGTGGGTGCGCTCCCGTTGCGGGGCCGCTGCCCGGGAGGCTCGGAGCCTGCCCTCGGTGGGGTCGGGCGGTGGGAGCCGCCGCTGGCCGCGGGGATACCGGGGGCGAGGGGGCGACGGGGCCCCGCTCTGGGCCGGGACACGGAGGCTGCGCCGCAGCGGGAGCCGCCGGCGAGGCCAGGGTGGCCGGTGCCGCTGGTTTGCGCATCTCTCCGGAGATGCATCAAGCGCCAGAGAGAGCCTAGCGGCAAAAAAGAGTGGGCTGCGGTTGCTGCTGGGGAAAGCCGCAGTTCTCCTGCGCTCCTGGATTTGGGGTCCCCGTTCCCCCCCTCGCTCTCCCCCCCGCTTTTGCCGGTCCCCGTTTCGGGGGACTCTGACCCGCCCGCGCCGCAGGGCAGCGGTGTCGCCGGGAGCCGCGGGGTCTCCGTCGGGGGAGCATCCCGGGGGCGCGGGGGGGAAGCCGAGCCCTGCGGCGTTGTCCTTCGCCTCCTGGGCGTGGGAAACGCTCCCGTGACGAGCTCGCCCCGCTCCGCGGGCAGCTCCCGGGGGTAGCGCCGGTAGCCCGGGCGCGGCGGCCCAGAGCCGGCCAGGGGAGAGCCCGGCTGCCTGCAGGAGAGCCCTTCGGAGGGAAAACTCTTCTGCGCGGCCGAAGACTCGGGTTTTCCGCGCCCAGCAGCCCGCGCCTGGGGGGGGGGTGTCCATCACTCGCGCTCCCGGTCGGCGTCCGAACCCCCGCCGGGGCCCGAGCCGAGCCTTGTGCGCGGTCACTCGCGAAGCGGGGCGCAGGGCCCGGGGGGGTGGCAAGTACCGCACCGCCGTTAACCCGCCTCCCGGAGCTGGCCGAAGCAGCAGCCGGTGAAGCGGCGGTGGGTAACCGCAGCCTGACGCTGCCCCGGGAGCGGAGGCTTTAGAGGCGGCCGGGGCCACGGCGGCACCGGGACGAGGGGGCGAGGAGAAGCGTGCCGGGACACGTCCAGCCCCGCCCCCGGGGACCGCTCGGTGCGCTTTGCAGCGGGAGTTTTGTTTCTCTCCGAAGGCGACGGACCCGACAGAGCCAAACCCGCCCCTGGTCCCTGCCCCGGAGTGCGCGGGGGCTGGGGGTTCCCGGGGAGGCCAGGCGGCGGGAGGAGGGACCGGGGGGGCTCTGACGGTGTCCGAGTCGCTGGGTGGACCCCCGGAGCCGGGGCCAGGCGGCAGCGTGGGGATGGGGATGGAAACCGCAGCGAAGCGGGAGTGGGAAGGTCGGGAGAGCCAAGGGATGGGAGGCGGCTACAGCAAGGCTGGTCCGGGCGAGCTCTGGTGGGGCTGCTGGGGTTGTGGGAGTTCATCCCCTGCGGTGCGTTTCCTGAAAAATGGGATAGCTTCGGGATGGAGAACCGGCTATGTTCAGCCCTGAATTATTTAAAAACCACAGGTTCTGCCTGCCCTAAGAACGTTGTCCCCTGCCGCACTCTCTTCTGTGTGACTAGGTTGTCCTCCCCCTGGCTTTTCTGGTGAGGGTTGAACGCTGTGCACCTCCCTGGGGTCAGAGCAGGGTGGCTGCAGGTGGCCTGGATAACACAGGGCACACAGCGTGCTCTGTGGGGAGGAGTCTTGGGGCCCCCTATGCTCTGGCCACACCAGGGCTGTACTCAGAGTCCATGTCCAGAGGAGAGCTGCTTTCCTTGGCAGCGAAGCCAGCTCACCCTGGAGATGGGGCCGTTTGACTTGGCTGAGCCAGTCCTTGAGAACTGGAGTTCCTGATGCCAAACTGGGCAGTTTCTCCTCATGGTCATGGGTTGTAACTGTGCTCAAGGTCCTGCAGAGGGTGGATGATGGACCCCTGGGTGGATGGGGAGGGAGGCTTCGGGCAGCTCGGGGCATCAGCAGCTGCCTTGAGTTTTGGCGGAGTCGCTCTGCAGGGCGGTGGGGACGGCAGGAAGGTCTGTGGGTTGTGTGACACCTTTGGCTGAGGCTGTGCTCAGACAACAGCTGGAGCCCAAAGATAAGGAGAGCAGAGGATGGATGGAACATCTCCATCTGATGGTCAGATGGAACCTGACCATTGCCTGCTCTGTGCCCTGGGGAGCGTGGTCTGTGGACTGGCTGGGTCTATGGTAGCTCCTGCTCTGCTGGGCTGTGCTGGAGTGAACTGGGACTGCCCTAGACCAGTGTCCCATGGAGACTGGCTGCTTTTGGGGAGGGAAGGAGGTCAGCTGGGGAAGGGTCCTGTTGGGGCTCTGGGCTGAAGCCTGGTCCCTGGAAGGGCTGGGGAGGCATGGCAGGAGTACTGGTGGTCATGGCAGGGTTCCTGGAGGCGAGGAGGGTACTGGAGCAGAGGCAGGCATGCTGGCTGGTGGGCTGCAGGAACCCTTGGGATCCACCTAATATATTTTTATTAACGGCCTCTGCCCACAAAGCAGCAGATGCTGCTGAAACTTGCTGAGGAGAGTGAGGTGAGAAGCATTGCCTGTGGCTGGAGATGACCCACTGAGCAGGGATGGGGGAGAAGTGGGTCATGAAGCTGGGTGTGGAGGGACCAAGAGCAAAACTGGAGCTGGCCTTCAGGAGGTGATGGAGGAGGACAGCCTGGGTGTACCCCTGAGGGACAGGGGGACACGGAGTCATCACTCTTAAATCTTCCTAACATTGCTGCACCAGGTGTGGGAGGATCTGCTGGAGGGTGGTGGTCCACCACACGGTTCTGCCAGTCACAGCGGGAGTCAAACTAGAGCAAATCTCCAGAAAAGCAAGAGAAATGAGCAGCCCTTGTCTTAGGAGGACACCAGGAGTGTGGTGGTGCTGCAAGGGGGTTGGTTGTGTGGCAGGAGGGGAAGTGGTGAGTCAGGGTGGGTGTGTGCCTGGCTGGGATGGAGCCACACAGGGCAATGTGTGGTGCAATGGTGGGGGTGAGAGACAGAGTCCACTGCTGGGTGCCATTGCATGGGGTGAGGAAGTGGGTGGGAAACAAGGGCTCTGGGTCCTGGTGAAGTTCAGGACTCTGGGCAGGGGAGGTGCCCTGTGCCCAAGGACCAGAGCCCAGGCTGCCCCACAGGACAGGCTGTGCTTTGTAGGATGCTATGGAAAGGCTGTGGTGGAGTCCGTGCTTCACTTTGTTTGTAGGGTGTGTCCAAAATGGGTCTGCTGCTGGGACTGCACCATGACTCCTACTGGGCCTTGAGTTAAAGACAATATTTTGCATGTACAGAGAATTGGCAAGGAGGCAGCTCTGCAGTAGAGAGGGTACAGTTTGGGATCAAGGGTTGGTTTTTTCCACAGCGGGGACCCGAGCCAGAGCCAGCTCCTCCCTGCAAGGATGGATCATGCCACCACAGACTCAGAGAATCATAGAATAACAGAATCATTCCGGTCAGAAAAGACCTCTAGGATCATCTAGTCCAACCTTCTTTGAACGTCTCCCTAACCTCTAGACCATGTCTCGAAGGGCCACATCTACCAACAGATGCTCTGAGCCTCCAGCCACTGCCTCCTCTTGTGCTCCTGCTTTGGGGGACACGGCCTGTGGAGCTGGATCCTGCTGGCTAGAACAGGCACGTGGTCCTCCTTGATTTGCAGGGTGAGCAAGGCTGTTCACAGACAGGCAGGTCTCCCAGGAGATGTGGAGCTGCTGCGTGTCCTCTGTTCCCTCATGTCCCTGGCATGCATGGCCTTGCTTGTTGGTAGGTGAGGAACTGAGCGGTTCCTCACACAGGAACACAGGGCACAGGGCAGTGTGTGTCCAGGCTCATAGATTTGCTCTCTGGGTTTTGAAGATTGATTCTATTCAGAATAAAGAGTTCAGATGGAAAACGAGCCATGTGTGACAACTGACCAGAATCTCTCACTTGAGCAGGAAGTGTGGTAGAAGAAGGCCATTACTGATAGATATCAGGGACTTCCTAAAACTCCAGGTTGTCTGTTGGGATGATATCCCTGAGTATCAGTGCCTCCATTGCCTTTCTTCTCCTGGACTTAAGAACATCTCTCAGACCAAGGTGCATTGTGGCAACTAGTGAGATCTAAGCATGCAGAGCACAAAGGTGTTGGTGAGACCCGTTTTAGATGTCCTTATACTGAGCAGGAAAGAAATATCTATGACATTGCCTGACACAGACTCTTTAGAGACAGCCGCAAAGGATGTCCCAAGAAGGAAGTGCAGAGTTCTTTAATGGTGCTGACACCGCTTTGAGTCCAGAAATTACCTGCAGTAACTGATAATGCTTCTGAAGGACAAAGTTCTTGACACAGAAATGGGCCCAAGTTTGCAGACCACAGAACCGAGATACAATGAAAAGGAAATTTTATGCAGGGACAGTTAAAACCCAGCAGCTCCTGTTGAGCGTGGAGCTGTAGGACATTAGAAGACCTACACTAAAAGTGACTGAAAACTAGAAAAACAAATCTGCCACAGGGAAGAGAGGCGGAGAGATAGTGGACACGGCTGGACTTCTGCTCTGGCAACAGCAGGAATCGCTGGCAACAAATGGCCCCGAGGGGCCCTGGCCAGGGTCTGAGCTCAGTGCTGCAGAGGAAGGCAAAAAAACCCCGGGGTCCTGTTCTAATCTGCCAAGGTAAAAAAAATCCTTCCTGGCCCTAGAACCGTGACCGACTGTTCCCTGAGCCTTCGAGAAGGAGCTGCCACCCGGCCCCTGGGGCTGCCCTGGTTCCAGGGAACACTAGCAGAGTCCTTCCCTCTCTTCCCTGGAGGCATCTCAGGGGCTTCCAAGCATGGGAAAATATTCCAGAACTGATAGGCCTGGGAGAAAAGATGTTATTCGTAGTCCCTGCAGGAGACCATTGAGTGCTCCAAAGTGTTGATGGAGTGAACTCCTGCTGATCCCTGCCAGGACACAGGCCTTGGAGCATGGTTTGCTCGACCTGTGACAGAGACCATGCAGGCATTTCCAGCTGTGAGAGGGAGCAGGTCCAGGCAGTGGTGCCTGGTGAACCTGTCCCTAGCAGAAGTCAAGAGGTGAGGAAGGTTGGCTGAGCACATGATCTTGAACTGCCTGGGAAGCTGGAGGTTGGTTGCTGGTGGTGGCAGGATGCTCCCGTCATTGTCGAGTTGGTAGTATTCTAGCGCCCTTAGACCTTGGGAACTTGAACTCTGTCCCCAGCAGCCCCAGGTTTGGCACGAATCTGGCCCAAGAGGAGAATCGGGTCCTTCTTCTGGTTTTATAGCTGTGGCTGCAGTGAAAGCTTGATGTTGCCACACTGCAGTTTTAGTGCCAGGCAGCGGAGGAGCCCAGGCTTTGTAGCACTGTTGTTTCTACATTTCTCCTGTTGGATTATTTTCCATGTTCCGTCTGTATGGGAGCAGCATGGTTTCTCTGGTGGTGTGTGCTCAGGCAGTGCTGGTGGGTGACGCTGGAGTCCTGGTTTGCAGACAGCCTGTTGCTGGGCTGGTGGCCCATTCACACTGGAGTTCTCAGAGGTGGGGTACTATGTTCCTCACCACCACAACTGTTGCCTTGTATTTTGAGAACCCACTCCTTGTTGCCCTCTTCCACCAGATGCTGAAGGTGTTCCTGTGCAGCTGTGAAGCACAGAGCGTTGTTGTTTTCGGGGAACAGGTTAGGAACTGATTTACTGAGGCATCGACATCGGCTGCCTGACCTTGTGTAGGCCAGTGCGTTACCGTTCAAGAGCTAGCAAGGTCTTACAGATGACCCTGCATTCAGTTACCTCATGTTGTGTATAAGCTTATTTCCCTTTCCTAGTAGAGAGGAGATTTTGGCCATGACTCCTGTGGGACCCAATTCCAATCGGTACCTTTGCGTGCCGCTAGCAGTGACACAATCCCATTGTGTCTCGTGAGTTGGTCTTGTAGGGGAGGCTGGGACTTTTCTGCAACCAGCTGGGTCTCAGGTGACTTTCTGAAACACCTCTATGTGCTTGCTGGGGCTAAGGCTGTGGGCAGCCAGATGGCTTCTCCTCCAGTAGTGTCAGCTGAAGTCCTACCAAGAACTGTTTTGCTTTTGCCTGGTGAAGTGGAGGATGGACACCCAGAGACTGTGCTCTGCTCTCACCTGCTCCAGGAGGCTGTGAGTGGCTCAGCTGGAGCACAGCCTGTGTCCCTGAAGGGCTCAGGGGACCATCAGTGGGGAAATTAGGAGATGCAAAGTGGGCCTGAGGGGATGGCTTTAGATTACTGTCTTTAAGGTCCAAACAAAGCAAAGGCTTGGCAGACAAATGCCAACCAGCACAGAAGCTCTGACATCCTCCCAAAGTCCTGTGTAAAACCAGCCAGACCAGCTGGAAACCAGTCCCACAACCATCAGACTGCCCATTAGCATCTCTGGGTGGTTTGGAGAAGATCGAGGCATTGGAGATGTTGGAGGCATCTTCTGGTGAGGCACATTCAGGAACCACCCTTCTGCTATCCATCCCAAGCCTTCCCCAGCTGGCTGGGGGTCCCTGACATGGGCAGCATCTCGAGGGCTTTCTCTGACACTGCCTGGGCACTGCCTGCTTGGAGCATAGCCTGGTCCTGCCAGCATGGCCTCCACGTTCTGCTGCAGGAAACCCTCAGTGAATGCCTGCTCCTAGTCAGCGGGGACTTTGGTTTGCTCGTGAGTTGGCTATGGTGGACCTCAGAGCAGGCTGGTTGCCTTCCAGAAGAAGTCCCAGCCTCTCTGTAGGTGACAATCTCTGTTTCTGTCCTTTGTGTGACTCATGTTGCCTCATTGGCATGTTCTGCTCACAGTGGCATCTCCTTTTGGTAGGAACTCACTTAGATGCAGTTTCACTTCCCCTTCTGGCCTGATGCTGAGGATGTCCCCCCCAGCTCATACCCCGTCACCTGCTCCTTTTCGGCACTCACCTCCCTCCAACCTTTGCATAGTATTTTATTGTATGTTTTACACTAAATTATGGTCCTGTCTCGCTGATACATCAATGGCTTGAAGCTCTTGTTTCTCAGACACGAAGCCATTTCCTTCTGGCAAAGGGCCATAGAGCAGTCACTGCAAGTGACTTCTCCACTGTGTTCCTCCCTGGTGCTCCCAAACCTTCCTCTGCATTTCTGCAGCTTCTTGTGTGGCATTTTTTTTGCATAAATATTGGCATGTTGCTTCCCTTGGATGCTCTTGCAAGAAGAGCTCTTTTCTCTTCCCTTCTCCATTTGATGTTCCCTCTTTTCAAATGAGCTTATTCAGTGGCTGCACAGGCATCTGATGGCTCTTTGTATTCTGCAGGCAAGCTCATGTGGTTTTTGTCCTGCCTATCCCAAAGTGGTGCCCGTTACGAAAAGGCACGTGCCTGCTTTGCACTGCATGCCAAGGCACCGGTCTCTTGTTCCTCTACAGCCTGGATTACTTATTCAACATGTTCCAGGCTTTGGAGGTACTCCTGCTGTGCACCTGGGACTTGGTGGAGGTCATGCTGTGCATGACAGAAGGGGATTGTGAGGGTGTGTGGGCAGGAGTGTGCGTGTTTTGGGGGGATATAGCTGGAAATGGAGGGATATGTCTGGAGATTTTGAGTTGGTGCTGAAGTAAAGGGGAGACATTTCAGCAGCCCTGAGGAGAAAGACTTGGGCGTGCTGGTTGATGAAAAGCTCAGCATGATCCAGCAATGGGCCAGTGCAGCCCAGAAACCAACCGTGTCCTGGACTGCATCGAAAAAAGTGTGGGCAGCAGATTGAGGGAGGTGATTCTCCCTCTGCTCTGCTCTTGTGAGACCCCACCTGGAGCACTGTGTCCAGTTCTAGAGTGCCCAGTACAAGAGGGTGCTGTTGGAGAGGGTCCATAGGAGGTATACAAAGATGATTAGAGGGCTGGAACACCTCGCCTATGAAGACAGGCTGATAGAGTTGGGCTTGTTCAGCCTGGAGAAGAGAAGGTTCCAGGGAGACCTTATCGTGGCCTTCCGGTATCCGAAGGAAACTACAAGAAAGATGGGGAGGGACTTATCACAAAGGCCTGTAGTGGTAGGACAAGGGGTAATGGGTTCAAGCTGGAAGAGGGGAGATTTAGATTGGAAACTAGAAGGAAATTCTTCACTGTGAGGGTGGTGAGACACTGGCCCAGGTTGTCCAGGGAAGCTGTGGATGCTCCATCCCTGGAGGTGTTCAAAGTCAGGTTGGATGGGGCCTTGAGCAAGCTGGTCTAGTGGGAGGTGTCCCTGCCATGGCAGGGGGGTTGGAACTGGAATATCTTTGAAGTTTCTTCCAACTCAAACCATTCTGTGATTCTGTGATATAAATTGCAGTGCTTGATGTCTGTCTCCTGGCACTTCTGCATTTTCTCCTCCTCAGAAAGATCTTGCGGCACTTTCTGAGCTGCAGAAAAGCCTGCACTTTGCCTGTGTTAAAATATCCTTTGGAAACGGTTTTAACATCCTGCCCCATGCAGAAGGCTTTGTGAAAAATGCATGGTAAAACCACAGCAAATCAGTTCACGTACAGGTATGAATGGGTAAAATTAATTAAATGCTCTATTTTACTGTGTTGTGTGAATCTTTGCTGTTTGCAGTCAAGGAACAGAACCGAAAAGGTTTATCCCCGTTCTTGGTCTGTACCAAATCTGAAAGCACCATCAGTCAAAGCTAATGACATAAACACAACTTGCAGCGACCAGTTTGCCTGTCCTACTTGAACATTTTGGTGCAGAACGGCCTGATGTAGAAAACCTTCTCTCAAAGATGTGGTTGTTCCAAAATGAATGGGAATTCTGCAGGAATAAGCATTACTGGAAAGGGGGAACTTGCAGGACTGGGCAATAAGGCAGATTTTTTTTTTCCCATCACCTAGTAATAAAATTTCAAAAACCTGACTAAAATGTATTTGTGGTTTAATTGTTGTATTTGCTCTGTGACCTATGTGCTTAGAGACTTAATTCCCCAAGGCACAGCTTTGGAAAGTTATTAAAGCCTGAACATAAATGATACGAGGGGTTTTTTAATTTCCGGAGAGGATGATTGAATTCAGAACCTCCGCACCCAGCTCCGCTGGCGGGTCCTGGTGTGGTGACCTTGGCGCCACGGCACTTGGGCCCAGGGTGTGTGGGGCTGGGTGCTCCATGCCCACATTGTGCTCCTGCTGTTCCCTTCCCATCCCTGCAGCACCTGCCTTCCCTGGGTGCCTGGTGCCGTTTCTCACAGAACTTTTCTACCCAATGCAGGTTGTGGACGTTGCCTGGAGCCCCGGCAGGCAGTTTATCATGCGGGGATGCGCCCACGCCCTCACTGAGCATCCCGCAGGCCCCACTGCCCAGCCCCATCCCGCCCGGCACCATGGGAGGATGCTTCTCGAAGCCCAAGCCAGGTGACTGCCCGCCAGTGCCATGCCACGGCCACGTACTGCCATTCCCAGGCTGGGGAGAAGTAGGTCAGCGGCGATGGCCGCTGGTCGGGGGAATGTTAATTCTCGGCTCCCGCAGGGAGGATTACTGGCCCATTAATCCCCCCCAAATTCCTCCGTGCTCTCGCTCCCAGGCAGGGAGCTGTGCGGGGGCTGCAGCCATGCCGGGGGGCGGTGGGTTGGGGGAGAGCTCAGCCCGCACCCTGCAACCCCATCCAAGCACCCGCTGCCAGCTCTTCCCCGTCCCACCCTCCCTGCTGACTTCCCAAGCACCTGGGGACAGAGCTGACCCCTCATGTCCCAAGGTGGTTTGTGTGGCAGCACATCTCCAGCACCTTCCTTGATGCTGCTGCTTTGCTATTCACTGACCAGCCCTTAATTTTGTCCCTGCTGGAAGGGAATGACCAGGACCATCTACTGCTTGATCTCTTGTTTTTTTCTCAGTCCTACCACCCACGCCAGGTCCTGGGGCAGCTCTGCTCTCAGGATTTTATCTTCTTGGTGAAGCTTGTTCATGTGTGCTGCGTCCAGTGGGCAAAGCTGCTGTAGGCACCCGGGCATCAAGGATGTTCCCCTTGCTCTGCACACTCTTGCCGCAGCTGGGCTGGATGGGCTTCGAGCTCTTTATGGTTTGGCAAAGGTGGGCATCAGTACAGGCTGCATAGGGAAACTGGCTGGTTGAGGCAGCTCTGGTGTGGAAGCATCAATGTTAAGACTTGTCCTGACCCCGTGTGAGCAGCGTGGGTATGAGCAGGTTGCCTGGGCTCATCATACCCAGCAGCACCCGCATCACCCCGTGCTGGTCCCTAGGGCACCATGCTGGCACATGGGTGGTTGGTGCAGTCAACGTTGCTGAAGCTGCCTTTGAGGAGAGCTCCCATCCTGCTCTTCGAGGAGAGATCCCATTCTGCAGCTTGTTTTGTCCATCTATGAGGGAGCAGTTACCTGCTCATGGCCAGGGGCAAGGGAATCAGTTGTGCTGATCTATCAGACCAGCTCTTGTGGGTGGAAAGATGTCTTTTGAGGACCTTTGATTGGCAATTTGCCTTCTTTGCCTCAGGCCATGGGGCTTTTGGGTTGAAGGACTCTGGAAGGTCAGAGGAGCAATACAAGTTGTGTCTTTGACCCACTGAGCATCCACTGGGTGAGGTCCTCAGCCTTTGCAAGGCACAAGGAGAAAATGAAGGTGGTTTTCTGCCCTTGCCCTGTACTGTGGTTCTTCTGTGGGTCATTGCAGTGCCAAGGAAAGACAGCGTTACACTGTGACTGGGAAGTTTTCTTCTGTGAAAACCTCTCCTGAAGTGTTTAAGGAGTGAAAACACATCCAGGAATAAACACCTTTGTTGACTGAACTCTGCTGGCAGCTCCACTGTATTTTGTGGAGCATCAGCAGAATTGTGCATAGCCTTGGGCTGGCGGCAGAGGAAGAGGTCTCTGCAGGCTCGTGTCCTGAGTGGCAGGTTTGTGTGCGGAGCTGTATTTGCATAGCGGGGCCAAAGGAATGAAAATGCCATCCTGGAATGAAACGCTCTCTCTGCAGCTCTGGGTTTGATTAGCAATGTTCAAAGGCTCTTGACAAGGCTTTCCACAGCCCCTGGTTAGCACATTGCTGACTGCGCTGCTCCGTCCTGGCGGTTATGAAACCGGCAAAGGCACTGAGGTAAACACAGGCATTTGCGGGTGCCAATTTTTCTGGCAAAGAGGTTTCGTAGCCTTTTAATGATATTTGTCATTCCCATTTCTGGTGGGACCTGGGCACCATCAGAGATAAGGGGTGGACTTCCCTATTCACACCCACCTGTGTGAATGAGAAGCAAATCATGCAGGGACAGAGGAGCTATTTTCCCTGTCATTGCTGTTTTGGCAAGAAGGGAATATTTCAGATGCAGCCTGAAGTCAACGGAATTCATTTAGCCGCTTTTGAAAGATATGCACAGGTCCTCATCTACTCTATCTTCTATCCGAGAGAGACCCTCGGTCCCCCTAAGCACTGCCAGCATTTCTTGAGGTCGCCTTGACATGGCACAGGCATTGCTGCGTGCCAGGAAGACCCTCTGATGAGCAGATCAGGAGTGCTGGGGAGCGTAGTCCCGCACCAGTCAATAGCTGCACTGGCTGGACCAGAGGCCAGCCCTGAAGCCTGGCTGCTGCTGCAGTGCCCGACCCCATCCTGCTATTTAAGGGTTTAATTAAGGGCTTATGTTCATGCAGCGAAGTAATCTTCCCTTATCTCTGGTGCCGCAATCCCATGATGCCGGATCCTCTTCTGAAGGCCCCATTCTCAATCTCTGCATCATTTTTTTTCCTCCATTTTCTCTATGGGTGCGTGATGCATAGGCGATGAGCTGGCAGCTGATCCCAGCACCCGCTCCAGCAGAAACAGCCAGGGCAGGATGACGGGGAAGGCAACTGCCACACCAGCAGCACTGACTCTGCACCAGGCGTGGGAGAGTGGCTTGCAAAGCCTGTCAAGTTGCGGTGATTTTCCTTTGCACTCTCTCCTGGGCTCAGCACTTTAAGGAGGGGCAGGACAGCAGCTCTGGTGTCTGCAGGTGAGCTTTGCCCTCACACAGAAGATGCATTCGGCTCTGAGCAGAGAACACATCCCCTTAGCAGGGGTGCTGCACGCTGCTGGAGGGCGTGCTCTGGACTACATGTCCTGAGCTTGGCACTGAGGGTCCCTCCAGGCTTGGCTGGCAAGTCCTACCTCCTGGGTTTTGGGAGATGAACTGGGCAGCTGGAGGAGGAGGGTAGAGCCGGGCACATTTGAAGTGATGGTTTTGTCGTTAGCTCTGTCATCTTTAACAGAAAAGGTTTGGAATCTCTTTGAGACCACCTAAAGTAGTTGCCATCAAGGCTGGTGGTTAAGAGGCAGTGCAGGCGAGCCTGGGCATTGCCTGGAGAGCGCAGCTCTGGCAGGGCACGGCGAGACCCCAGATATTTCTCATGGTGGTGGATTTACCCTGTGCTGGCTGCAGGAGAATAAACCCTGCTGGGGTAAACTGAGCTGTCTGTCTGGGCCCACCCTACCGTGCTGGTCCCACCATCATCACCACCCTTGATGCTCTGCTGGTTTCCACAGCATGCGGGGCTCCTCCCTGCCCCCTGTGCCCGTGTGTCTGGTGCCTGCAGCCCCTAAGCACCAAACCCAGATGCATCACAGGGTTTGTGGCTGGGGAAGGCAGACAAGCAGCTCTCCCCGCTGCCAGCCCAGCTCCTCCATCCCTTATCAGCAGGTGTCTTCATCTTACCCGGACTCGCCCAGGTGCATGCCAACTCTTGGCTCATGCCAATCCTCTCTTCCCCTGCACTGCCTGATTAACTTAGTATTTGCCTTTTTTTCTACTGTTTTAAGCGTTATTCTTTGAATGGCCTGATGCCTGTAGTTTAAATGTAGCCTCTAGAAGGGCACTGAGCCTTGCTGGGAACCTAATCCTGTGCTAAAGAAGTCTTGGGTAATTTAATTGCCCTAATTTTTTAAAAATGAGGACCATGGCCTTGTGCTGCAGCCCAGCCACCCCCACCTGCCCGCACCTCGCCCAGGACCCGACACCAGCATTGCCAGCGCCCTGCCTCAGGTACCTGCCCTAAAAGCAGGCAGAGCCTTTGACTTGTCCCACAAGGCCATGAAGAGTGATGAAGAAGGAATAAATCAACAGGAGATGTGATGGGATATTAGTGACTGACTGCCAGGTGGTAATGGCATTAGGCAAAGCACAAAAGCACCGTGGCCACAGTGTGAAAAAAATCCCTGAGCCAAACGTGATAGATTGAGTTGGGACACGGTTCCTGGGTGTGTGCATGGGGTCCCAGCAGTGTTCTGACCTAAAGGCCAAAAAGCTGGGAGAAAAAAAGTATTGGGTCAAAATGTCCACTTGTCAAGTGTCCGTGTTTTAAGCAATGCTATGGTTTGGTGAGCATCCAAAAAAATCCAGGATTTTTTGATACTAAGAGCTGGCAGTGCCAAGGCATGTGTGGATGGGTGGTATCAGCACCTGCTAATGCTCAACTATTTAATCTGCTTTTTTTTATATTCTTATAAAATACCTCCAGCCCTGGCTCCAGGTCCCTCAGATATGTACGTGTGTGAGCCAGCAATGGGTGAGTGAAGCCCAGAAACCGTGTCCTGTGCTGCATCAAAAGAAGTGTGGGCAGCAGGTCAAGGGAAGTGATTGTCCTCCTCTACAGCACTCTCTGGAGACCCACCCTGGAGCATTGTGTCCAGCTCTGGAGCCCCCAGCCCAAAAAGGACATGAGCCTTTTGGAGCAGATCCAAAGGAGGGCTACAAAGATAATCAGAGGGCTGGAACATCACTTCTATGAAGACAGGCCAAGAGAATTGGGCTTTTTTAGCCTGGAGAAGAGAAGGCTCTGCAGCCTTCCAGTGTCTGAAGGGAACTACAAGAAAGCTGGGGAGGGACTTTTTACAAAGGCCTTGTAGTGACAGGATGAGGGGTAATTGGTTCAAACTGGAAGAGGGGAGATTTAGGTTGGAAACTAGAAGGAAATTCTTCACTGTGAGGGTGGTGAGACACTGGCATGGGTTGCCCAGGGGGTTGTGGATGCTCCATCGCTGGAGGTGTTCAAGACCAGGTTGGATGGGGCCTTGAGCAAGCTGGTCTAGTGGGAGGTGTCCCTGCCATGGCAGGGGTTTGGAACTGGAGGATCTTTGAGGTCCCTTCCAACCCAAACCCATCTAGGAGTCTGTGGTTGGTGCTGCCCAGCACAGCCCATCCTGGGGAGATGTCGGCAAGCCACGTTGAATCCAAAGGTTGGTAAAGACTATCGGATGGCCAATGTTGAGGAGCCTCAATACCCATCCCAGCTGTGGCTGCATCCCCGGAGCAGCTTTTTTGTGTCCCCCTGCCCCGGACATCCCTGGCGACTGCCGCTCGGCAGGGGACGAGTCCCTTCATCCAGGCTGAAGTGACTTTGGGGTTTTCTCCCCACTCGTTTAGCTAGAACTCCTCCAATTACTCCTGTTTTCCAGTGTTTGCATGTTCAGAACTTGCAGATCACGGACACCCTGCTCTGGAGGGATGCCTGTGCGTGAGGCACGCCGCGGGGACAGCCAGGCCACGGAGCTGGAGAAGGCACGAGGCAGGACGCGGAGAGGCAGAGGATGTGTTCATGGCGGTGGGAAAGCTTCCTACGCGTGGGGTTTCAGGGTTTTGGGGGGTGAGCGCGGCAGGAGGGACGACGTTCCCCACCCTGCCTCCGTCCCTCCGCTGCTGGATTCACCGTCCAGGCGCTCGGGGCGATGCGGATGTTTGGTGACGTTGTTGTTATTGTGGTAAAGGGCTGAGATGATGTGTAGGTTTCATGATTTTTTTTTAAATTTTTTTTCTGAAACCCAAGCGTACCGCTCCCCCAGCCGGTGATCTCGGAGGTGGTTTGTACGTGTGACTTCAGGGCTGGGTGCTTGGGGACTTTTTTAGGTTTTGGGTCTTTTTCTAATTGGAGGGAAATAAGTTTTCTGAGACGCTGGACTGAGAAGCCCAGAGGAGGTCGGTGCGTGGCAGACGGTCCGAGGCGGGCGGAGGAAAGGCCGCCCTGGTTTTCAGTTTATAGCCTGTATTTTATTTAAATGAACTGATGCCTAGCCAGGCTCAACCGGAGTCAGTGCCTGAAGCTTTTTGTAGCCGTGATATCCCAGAAGAGAACCAGCGAAGTCCTGAAAGATGCGCTCTTATAGAGCGGCCATAGTATCTGTCCAAATATTTGCTTCCATTTTCAAAAGATAAAAGTCATTGATTATAAACTTCCTCTGGTTTGCTCTTTCTTTGACTCTCCGCGTCCCGCCGCTGCCCGTTAGCCCCCGCGCTTGAGGTTTTATCACGGACCAGGTTGTTGAATGATGACACTGCCCTTACCCAGAGCGATCCAAACCTGACGTGGGGTTGTGGCTGAGGGGGTCCGGGACCCCTCGGCTCTCACCTGCTCTGTCCCAGGAGATCCAGGGTCCATCCCTGAGATCGTGCGTGGATTTGCTGGTGATTACCCTGCGAGTGAGCCCCAGAGCTTGGCTGGGTGCAGGACTCAATGGCACCGGCCGGCTCGGGGAGGGGGTCTCGGGGTGGCTGAGACTGGGGCAACGTGGTCTGTGGAAGGAAGGGAGCTGGGCGGGGGCTCGTTCTGCTCTTCCCCAGCTGAAACCCGCTTCAAAGGTGCAGGAAAACCTGCAACAACAAAGCAAGCCCAGGGAGGAGGCATCGCTGGGTCGCTGTCCAGGTTTGAGAGCCTTCCCTGGGGCCACAGGGTTTCACCCTGCATTTCCCAGCCACCTTCTGCTGCCTCCAGTACACCCCGACCCATCCCCGAAAGCCCATCCGTGCCCGGGGACGGGACCCGGATGCTCTTGGCGAGGAGATGCTCCCTGGGCACCCCAGCCCCATCCCGGGGATGCTCCTCCTCCCACTCCCCCAGGCCTGAACCCCATTTTCGGTGCGTGTTTTCCCACCGGTGACCTGGAGGTGGTAGGAACCAGGACCCTGGTCCAGCCCCCATGGCCAGGAGCTTCTAGGAAGGGTTGGGGTGAGCGGGGCCGCACACGGGGGTTCAGGCGGAGGTGGGGGGGCTGTTTACAGCAGGCTGTTGGCAGCGGATGTGCTCTTGCAGCACCCTTCCTGCGGCTGCAGCTCCTGATTGTGGTTAGGGCGGGGTACGTCGCACCCAGTGCAGTGACATGTGCCCAGGACCGTGCCCGCTGGCCCCCATGGTCCCCTGAGAGCTCCTCAGCCCCAAGCCCCATCCTGGGGATGGTCAGTGCTGAGAGAAGGGAACTGGTGTGAGGGCTCCAGAAACGCTTTGAGCCGGGACCTCATTGCATCATTAAATGGGTTGGGTTGGAAGGGACCTTTCAAGCTCATCTCGTCCAACCCCCTGCAGCGAGCAGAGATGTTTCTAGGTCAGGTTGCTCCGAGCCCCGGCCAACCTCACCTGCAATGGTGCCAGGGATGGGGCAGCCACCACCTCTCTGGGCAACCTGCGCCAGGCTCTCACCACCCTCTCCATCAAACATTTCTTCCTTTTATCTTCTTCCTCCTCGCATGCAAAGGCTGATTCCTGCTGTTGGGGCGCATCCACGTCCCCTCTCAGGGCACCACGACCTGCCCCTACATCCCATCCATGCCCACACCGCGCCCGGGGCGGGTGGCAGCCCTGGCACCCCCCATCATGGGCACGCACAGCGCCCATCCCTCGGCGGCCCCGCTCCTGGCGTGACGTCCTTCCTCTGAAACCACAGCCGCTCTTCCGTGCCTGCCTTTCCTTCCCGCCCGGGCGGAGGGTGGCCCGCGACGCCCCTCGGATTTCGGCTGCCCTGGTGCCCCCCGCGCCGGCACAGCCGGACCCTCGCTGGTGATGCCCGTCGGCGCTGCGGCTCGGGGTCCCAGGGTGTCCCCTGGCAGAGGTGAGCCCCACCGGGGGGGCTGGACTGGGGCTCGGGGATGCTCGGGGTGCCAAGGAGATGTTTGAGGTCCCTCCTGGGACGTGTGTGGGTGCCCGGGGGTGCCACCCTCCCTGCAGCGCTGGTTTTTAGGAGGCAAGCGGGAGCTTTGGGAATGTGGGAGACTCACTGGGGATGCTTGGTGCTGGGGGAGGATTGATCCAAGTTTGGAAGCTGTTGGGTGCGGGGATGCTGGGATCTCACTGGTCTATGCCCACCAGGGCTGCCGGGGGTTTATTGGTGACCGACAGAGGTAACGGGGGGAATTTGGAGTGGGTTTGGGTTGGGTTTGCTTCTCTTCCTGCTCCGGCACAGATGGTGGCCCCAGCCCCGGAGCCCTGCGGCAGCCAGGACAGGCACCCTGGGGGGGTTGATCGAAGTGTGTGACATCCCTGTGGTTTCATTTCTGCCCGGGCAGTCAACCTGCAACTGCCCATCTTGCAGCAGCCATCTCCATTGCGGCTCATTTCCCATTTCCAGACGTTCAACTTCCTTTTCAAAACTTTCTTCTCAAACAAAGCCGGCGGGGCCGAGCTCCCGCAGGTGGAGGCAGCTCAGCTCTGCCAACCGCGGCTGCAGGAGGTTGGTGACCCCATCCTCCAGCCCCCAAATCCCCAGGGACCCCTCTCCTGGAGGGGATGAGGATGAAGCTGGGGAAGGGTCTAGAGCAGGAGTGTGGTGAGGAGCAGCTGAGGGAGCTGGGGGTGTTGAGCCTGGAGCA
>JAVSBS010006013.1:0-13773 GCA_033124195.1 Coracias cyanogaster
CTGGAAGTCTAAGGCAGCAGTTCTGCTGACTCCCCCCTCCTCGCTTCTCCATGAATTGAAAACTTTTATACTTTCAGGATCTCTATGCCCAAGGCAGCCTCCAACCACCACATCACCCACAAGTCCTTCTTTGTTCACAAAGAGCAGATCCAGTGGGGCACCTTCCCTAACCAGCTCACTCGCTAGCTGTGTCAGGAAGTTATCTTCCACGCACTCCAGGAACCTCCTAGACTGTTTCTACTCTGCTGTGTTGTATTTACAGCAGACATCTGCTAAGTTGAAGTCCCCCATGAGAACAAGTGGTAGTGATTGTGAAATTTCTCCCAGCTGTTTTTAAAATATTTCATCTACCTGTTCATCCTGGTTGGTTGGTCGGTCTATAACAGACTCCCACCATGCTATCTGCCTTGTTGACCTTCTCCCTGATTCTTACTCAAACACTCAACCCGATCATCACCATCATTAGTCTTTAGACAATCAAAACACTCCCTGACATACAGGACTACCCCACCACCCCTCCTTCCTGTCCTATCCCTTCTGAAGAGTTTATAGCCATCCACTGCAGCACTCCAATTGTGCGAGTCACCCCACCAAATTTCTGTGATGTAGATGCACTTCAGTTGAGCTGTTGATCCCATGACCTTTTTGGTCAGAGAAGCCCTAACTCCTCCATGACCATTCTCATGCCCTTTTATGTTTTCTAACACATCAATAATGCCTGCACCTTTGCTGCTGCATGGAACTCTATCTCCTACCTTCACTGAAGCAGCAGAGCAAAGGACCTCACTAGCATACAGTCTCTCAAACACTGGAGTGCTGCCCCCAGGCTTATCTCTAGAAAGCCTGGTTTTATCCCTTTACCCCTTCAAATCTAGATGAAAGCTTTTTCAATGAGGCCCACCAACTCCTGTGCAAAGGCCCTTTTCCCTCCTTCGAGACAGGCATACCCCTTCTGTTGCCAGCAGGCCTGGTGTCATGTAAACTGCCCCATGATGTGCAAAGAGAGCAAAACAGTGTTTTACAGTCACTTACCTTATAATATAACCAACAAGATGATCAGTGTGTGGAAGTACAAAGAGGGATTTTCCGGAAAGGTCACAAGCATTACATAAAGCCGCTGCCCTCTCTGAAGCAATGACATCTTCCCCTAGTGAAGCCAAGAAAAGTGCCAGTAAGCCATGCGTGGTGCTGCAATGTCAAACTAGCTCTAAAAGCTTGACCAATACAAGGTATGAAAAAAAACGAATATAGATAAAAACAGACCACATTCTTTCTGACTTTTCAGAGTACTACATGCTTCATCCAACAGAACACAGAGCTGATACTTTCTAGGATTGTCTTAGCTAGCAACAACCTACAAGTATGACATAAGTTTTTAATCTGTCTCACAGAATTAAATATCCTGTGTCTTGAGAAATAGAATAGCATCCAGAAGAGACAAACATATGTAGCAGGTAGAAAAAAAAAAAAAACTACAAAAAAAAATCATTTGCCAGCCACTAGGAAGTACACAGTTACAGCTGAAGCTGTACAGAAACATAAGCTTAAAACGTATCACATGTCACAGCACCACTTGTCTCCAAAATCTTACCGATTAACACTGAGTTAAACTAGAATGCTTCTGTAGGTACCAAACACCCTTCCTCTAATTTCTCCTCACTTTTACAGCTTTTCTTGATCTCAAGCAAGGTTTAAAATGCAACTTACTTACAAGGAGGGGCATCAGGTGTGTTACATTAGCAAACTGTTTTTGATACTGTGTATCAAAAGATAGATTTCGGATGAAGACATTAAGAATAAAAGTATCAAATGTTTAGGGTCAGCTGCCTTGAGTACTCTTTCGGGATGTACACCTTCCTGCAGCCACAATGCAACTTATGTGTGTAGATGACATTAGATGAAGAACTGCAGATAATGTGAGAAACTACAGTTGCTCAGTTTATGAGGCCTTCTGAAAAATAACATCACCACAATTACGCATAGTCTTCTAGTACCTGGAGGTAACGGTGTTTTTTTCTGAATCAAAACCACAGCAACTTTTGTATTTCTCCCCTGCAAACTTTGCCTAAAATAAAAACAACACAGTGTCAAGGTTTCACTTATTTCTGAATAATCAGGAAAAAAAAAAGATATTTCAGTCTAGGTGGAAGCATTGAAAGAATGCGATATAGGGAAAAAAAGCAAACACAACAATATGCTATATCATCAACAGAATACCGTGTTCCCTTTTTTGTTCAGATGGGATAGATCAATTGTGCTGAGTTTAACAAGCAAAACTTCAGGGGCTGTTTCTTCTACTTAAGTAACTTTACAAATAAACTTATTGTCAGTTGTATGTTAAAAAGTAAAGTTCAAGTTCTCCTTAATTTGTGTTTAACAAAAAATATTTATGTTTTACAATGCAAAAAGGATTCTGCAATTCACACATAGCGTTAGCTTGTAGTACATTAATAACCAAGTGAAAAAAAACTCTACCTGACAATTTCAACTCGAGTAGCACATTCTGACTGTTTTTCTTTCCATTGAGGCTCATCCCAGTCTAGCTCATAGAACACCACCACAAGTGCTGGGACCAAATTCAAGTGTTTGTTCATCCAACCAGTCTTCAGGATTCCTTTTGGAATATACCATTCGTAGGATGTCCTCTGAAAATATTGAGGTTATTAACGCAAGCTACCACATCCATTTACTGGCATTTATAGCAGGAGAAAGGGAATTGTCTCTATATTCTTGTCACTGAAGAATATGTTTGTCACCCTTCCTTTACCATTCTTCCCCTAAAGCCTTTTCATCCTACCAAGTAGGACATACCCCTTGTTACCTTGCAGTAGGGCCTGATGTCTGAGGTATCAGCAATAAAGAGCAACAGATTCCAGGTAAACTGGAGAAAAGGTTCAAATTCAGAAGCATGTTTCACACACTTCCATGAAATATTAGGCTCAATTTAAAAGGCGGTTCTGAAAGTGAGCCAGGAGAAACCAGTTTGGATTCCTGTTCTTTGCCAGCATCACAGAATTGTGTAGTTTTCCATTGTTTCTTAACTGCTATTGCAAAGTAGGGGTACAAATATTCTTTTTGCTACATTTCACTTAGTTAAAGGCTTTACTTTTTTTTCAGAATACATTAATTTCAAATATCCGGTTTCTCCAGAGTTAAACTTCAGGTTTCATTAAATCTCAAGTTTTACAAGCATACCTTAGCGCTGAGTAAATGAACAGCAAGTACTTTAAAAAAGTACATCACACTGGCTTTCTCGGCTTCTGGCTTTGAGACAAGGCACCCTGGTTTCCTATGTGTCCACAGCACCCCGCCACGACACCCTTGGCTTCCCCTCTGCCCTGACAATTTTTCCCGGGCTTTAAGCTCCCACACTTCCCCTCCAACAAGCCGGGGAATGGACAGCAGGAGTCCGGCTGAGCGCTGGGCGGTGCGAGTGCTGCTCAGCTGCCGGCACGCCAGGCGGATCAGCCCAGCCCCGTGCCACGTTCGGCCCTTCCGCTCAGGAGGGCGCCGACTCCCGCATCCCCCCCGGGCCTGCCGCTGGTTTCTGCTGCACGGGCAGGGGCTTGAGCCCCGAGCGGGGCCGGGCGCGCCAGGACAGGGAGCAGCCGGGGCACACGCCGCTCGCTACCTTCGTCCGGCACTTGGGGTACTCGTGGTCGCCGGGGAGCACTTTGAAGGAGATGGGGACGCGGTCGGCTCTCCGGTTGGCGCAGAAGGCGTCCCACACGGCCCGGTGCACGGCGTTGTACACCACGTCCAAGCCGGTGAGGGTGACAAATGCCATGGGCCGGCAGCACAGCTCCACGGGGAAGTCCCACTGCGTCGGGGTCATCCTGCGCCCGGGCAGGCGGCCTGCGAGGCGGCAGGGGGACAGCTCTCCGTGCGGCGCCTCTGCGGCCCAGTCCGCTCCGCTCCTTCCCCAGCCCTCCCAGGCCGCAGGAGCGCCGGGCACCGACAGGGCCCCGGGCCCGCGCCCGCACCCGCCCCGGAGCGCCGCTCACCGCCGCGGGCTGGAGCTGGGCGCCGGGCAGCGCCAGCCGGGAGCGGCCGCGGGTGGCGAGAGGCGGCAGGGGCAGCGGGAGGGAGGGCCGCCGCCTCAGGAAGCGAGCGCCGGGCATCGGAAAGGCAGCGGAAGCGACCAATCGGCGCCCCTGCTCCGCCGCCGGGCCACTCAGAGAGAGCCCGCGCGGCTACGTCACTGGCGAAGGAACCACTTAGCTAAAGGAGGGCGAGAAGCGAGACCAGCGGAGGCGGCCAATGGGAAGGCAGGGAGGAGGTGGCGACGGGAAGAGAAGACCAATAGCAGCGAGCGCCCGGGCGACCCGTGCTGCCCTCAGGGGAGGTGTGCCGGTCCGTCCGTCGGTCGGTCGGGCGGGGCCGCTCGGGCCTCCGCGTGCGACACCGGCGGGGCCGCGCGCGCCAGCCAGGCCCGGCCAGGGACGGGGAGCGGGCGGGACCGCGCGCGCCATGGCGGCCAACGAGGACCAGGAGGTGAGCGAGCCCCGGGCCTGAGGGCGCGCCCGGGCGGGAGGCTCCCCCCGCGACGGCCCCGGGGGCCCGGACGGAGCCTCCGCGTGGGGAGAGGCGGCCCTAGGGGCGGGAGGGGAACGCTGGCCTCTTGAGCGGCCGAGGAGGCGAGGAGCGGGGGAGCCGGGCGGTGGCGGGGCTTGGGAGGCGGCGGGGCCGGCGGAAGACCGGCGAGGCCGCGCACAGCTCGGCCGGCCGCGGCTGGGTGCGAGCTTCGCGTTCGGGCTGAAAGCGGTAACCGCCTGTCTCTGCCCCTTGCTGCAGATGGAGCTGGAAGCGCTGCGCTCCATCTACGAGGGAGATGTGTGCTTCAGGGAGCTGAGCCCGGTTTCCTTCCAGTACAGGGTAAGGCTCGGTGAAGCTCTGCGGGTCGCTGCAGCGCGGGCTTCGCCTTGAAGTTCCTCTGCTCTCTTGTAGTTGAGGTACCGGGGTTTTTCTAAAACAAGCGGGCATTCGATGTGCGCTGAAGGCCAGACGCGTAGGCCGTCGTTCCAGGGTCTTTGGCAGGATGGTGCTTGATAGCACAGCGCATCGTGTTTCGGAACCTGCTCCCGGCGGCGGGTTTGTTACCCCTAGCCCGGCATCCTGCTGACGGCTCCGTGTACTGGTACTGCACTGCTACAGCTGCCCAGCCGGCTCAAGGAGCCAGCCTGCTGAGTAATACTTAAACTGGCTGGGCAGAAATTTAACTTGTAGAGGCTTTTATATGGAAATCTGTGAACCTTCCTTACTGCTCAGTTACAGGGTTCTAGTCTCTAGTACGGAGGTAGTGGATGTGCCTTGTCTGCCTGCTGAAGGGAAAATTGACAAACTGCTTTGGGCATGTGCGCTGATATGATCTGCTTGGGAGAGGCATACAGGGAGTGCTGAACCTGAGATACGCAGTTAGATTCTGGCCTGAAATTCTTGCCAGGTTTCTCAGATTTAAAGACCTGGAAGTTCTTTTGAGCATGGACTGCAGCAGACCTTTGGATGGCCAGAGAACTTTACTGGTGAAAGCTTAGGCACCTGTGGGACAGAAGGGAGACTTCTGAAAATGCCATATACCTGTAGTGGAGGCATCTAAAATCACCTTTTCATGACTTTTCTGATAACTTAAGAATAACATCAGTAATTGTAATGAGATATGGGTCAGTTTAAGTAGCAGCACTTGAACCCCGTTAATGTAAGTGCAGCCTTTCGTCACTGATAGGACCATACTTAGTAATTTAACTTCCTCAGAAGAGTGAAGGTGACATACCTACAAGTCTGCAGTGTATCCTAGCTTTGGTCTTTGCTAATTTATATTAAACAACATTTAAATCTCAAAACTTAGGAAAACTCAATTTAAATACTGTAAAACTTAGTGTCAAAGGCATTCTCATGAAGAAGAATTTGTATTACAAGAAGGCACAATGCAAGTAAGTGCATGAGAAGGTAGAAAGATTTCGTATGCCATTTTTCTGAGGCTCAGGTCTCGCACATAGCTCACGTGCAGAAAACAGCTGTTTTGTAATCAGTGTGCTGTGAAATTAAGGTTAAAGAAAGATTTTTTAAATACTGAGAAAATATAGCAGCATCATTTAAAGTGAGATTACCCAGTTTTTATGTTGCACAGATAAGAAGGAACATGGTCACACAGCTTACTGTGGATTTGCTCAGTGCACAGACAGTGCTGTCCTGAGAGAACTCTGCCAGCCTTATCAGCTCTTCTCTTCTTGGTAGCAGTGGGAAATGGACTGCAATGCTGTGTGTGTTGTCTTGAAAAATGTTTTAGATTCTCGATTTAAAGTTCTGTTTATTTTACCTCTAAAACAGATGCTTTTGAATGTCAGCTACTCCACTGTACTGAAACAGACACTGTAAATAAAACGCACCAGCTTTTCCCTTTTCCCTACAGTAGCCTTACCTTTATTGGGACTTTTCTTCTGGCTACACTTCATTCCATGTCATTTGATGAGGCCAGATTTTGAATATTCTCCCTTTTTTCCCTCATTATAGAATTTTCAGGTGGTTTTAGAGTACAGATTTAACCAACTTCATTGCACCAGTCTTCCAAAACCTAATTTAACATAATTTCAAGGCTTGTATTTGTAATTTGGGTTCACTAAATTGGTTTGATGTACATGATTACTAATATTAAACTGTGCCTTTTCTGTGATTTCTTTTATTCAGTCTCATTCTACGGACTTCTTAAACCTTTTACTACTCATTCTTATAGTGAAATAAAATATCTATAGGGCTGAGACATAAATACTGATATTCTCACCTATTATTTTTGCTATCTTAGGTCATTAGTTTATCATAATCTTTATTTCAACACTGTCTCGTGGTTTGTTTTCATATTACTCTGAGCTTGGAGGCATGGGGGGGGGCAGGGGAAAGAAGGCTTAATCTTTCCTGTTCTCACATATGGTTGTATAATATTTGGTTTGCAGATGGTACAAAGTAGATTTTAAAACCAAGCAGTTAAAAAAACCAACTTAAAGAGAGCTTTGAATGTTTCATCTGCTTTTCCTAGGATGAAAACTGCAGGGTAGGGGTTAATATTGATGTCAGAAATTTAATACTGATACATAGAAAGCTTTATTTTCTGACTGATAACGTTATGAAAATAGTTATTACCTTAAGGAATTTGGATAATCTTAAAGACCCAAGAGACTTGCATGTTGACATTTTCATCCTTAATAAGTGACTGGAAACTGTTAATTTAGGAAGTTTTTCTTTTCACTTCAGATAGGTGAAAGTGGAGACCCCAAAGCCTTTCTAATAGAAGTTTCTTGGCCAGAAACATACCCACAAACAGCACCAGTCATATCAATGGATGCTTTCTTCAACAACACAATGTAAGTATTTATGACAGCTTCACTCCCTAGCCTTCTATGTGGGGGCTTTTTGGTTGACCAGCTTTTCTTCATCTGTTTAGACCATCATTGAGTTTTATGATTTCTTCTAGATCTTCAGCTATTAAACGAAGTATATTGGATAAGTTAATGGTTGAAGTTGAAGCGAATCTTGGAACTGCTATGACATACACGCTTTTTGAATATGCCAAAGATAATAAAGAGGTATTCATGGAAAATCAGCCTGTTACCACTGTGGTAAGTAGATAAATTCAGATTTTAATCTCTTGCTTTTAAAACTGGAAAAAGTGGTTATTACAACTCGATACTTCATAGGTCTTCACGTTTTTAATCAGTATCTTGGGTATACTCATTAGTGGCTAAAGAGTGACACAGAGTAGGGTGCCACGATGTGGTCTTAATTGTTATATTTAATTGTTATTTTGCTGTTATATAAAAATGTTTTCCTGCTGCAGCTCTGCCCCACAGAGTAACGTGAAGATGGAGACTTGAAGCAGAAGCAAAACTAAAGAGTGCTGAAACAGAGAATAAAGGCGTCTGCAGGGTGGATGGGGTGGCAAATTACCGGAACCTTCCTGGAATGCAGTGATTGCATAATTGCAC
This sequence comes from Coracias cyanogaster, assembly GCA_033124195.1. Classification (NCBI taxonomy): domain Eukaryota; kingdom Metazoa; phylum Chordata; class Aves; order Coraciiformes; family Coraciidae; genus Coracias; species Coracias cyanogaster. The sequence continues at coordinate 7,977 of JAVSBS010006013.1, forward strand.
CTCCAGGGTCTGAAATGAGTCAGGCTAGGTCTTTTTGTGGCTTCTGTGTTGTGTAAGGACAGTATTGGCCATTGTGGTGCTGCAGATTTGCTTTGAAGAAGGAGGAATGGTTTACATGTTTGGGGAGTCTGAATCCCTTCAGACTAAATCACATTCCATGGTTAAATTTAAAAAGTGTAAGAGGTGCCCTTTGCAACTCTGAAAGAGAATAATTCTAGTACCCAGCACATGTTTTTCTTAAACCTAGAGTCATGATGATATGTTGATTAAAAGCTGCAGACTGCTGACAGCATTGTTTCTTTCTGACAGTCAAAGTATTTCAGTATGTCAGGTCTTGTAATCACAGAGGGAGGTATCAAAGTAATATGCAAAACATTAACAACCATTTTTATCCTTCTCAGACTTCAGTCAGCAATAGTATTGCAATTGGAACTCCTGATGTGCCAGCAAGTAAGAAGAAAGATAAAAAAGAGCAGTTATCCAAAACCCAGAAACGAAAACTAGCTGATAAAACAGGTTTGTTCACTGTAACGCTGTTTTGTTTGAGAAGTATGAGAATCCAAATTTTATAGCTGTGACATCTTGCTAGAGTTAGAATCAGTAGTCATTTATATATGAGATTAGCTACTTTACGTCTGTGGTCTCTGTTTTGGTTATCTTAGATGAATTATTCTTGCTTGAGATGTTAGTTCTGGGCAGAGCTACTTTCTATAGAGCAGAGATTTCAGGAAGTCACTGGTTTTGATAAATTTTTAAATTTCAGTTAGTGACAAAAGTGAAATTTAAAAAAAATACTTGTGGGAGGAGAGCATTTAGGACTTAACTTTCAACAAAAGACATGATTTTTTCCTGTGCCTTCGTAAATATTTCACATTATTAAAAATGTAATTGCTAAATGAAAGTATTTGTTTTGGAACCAAAAATAAAGTATGTAATTTAGTTTGTTTCTTCCAAATAGAGCTGCTTCTGCAGATATGTTATGCTTTCAGTTAAATGATAGGGTTTTGATTGAAAAGCGTTCAGTATTTCAGCTAATCCTGCTGATGACTTCTACGTGTTCAACATTAATTTTTAATAACTATCTGGATAATACTATCTTATTGCAGCAATAAGTTGTACCCCATGACAGCAATTTCTGCCTTTAATTTACTTAGCCTAATGTATAATTGGCAGATTAAATGTTGACTGTATAAAGGAAGAGCTGCATAAAATTTTATTCTTTGACAGAATGCATGGTTGCTGGTCAGCCCAGCTCATGTTGGAGTTGCCTTCTAAATAAAATGTCAGATGGACCGAGATGTTTTTAGTTAAACAGAATTATTTTGAAGAACAAGATGCGTTTAAGACATATCTATTTTTGTCGTCCTGGCTTTATAGGGGAAAAATTAAGATTTTTTTATTTTATTTTATTTTTATCTTTAGAATTCTGTATGTTGATTTTAAAGAAAGATGAAGATTCTTCTTAGCTTGTTTGTTGAAAATAAAATCTTATTTTGCAGATAACAAAGGGGAGCTTCCGCGAGGATGGAACTGGGTGGACGTAATTAAGGTAACGCGACTGTTTTATATGCGGTATTAGGAAAATACTGCATATGTACATTAAAAATAATTTGGACTTACATCTAAAGAAAACTAATCTGATTTTTTTTTCTGGCTTCCTGACTTTGTTTCGATTTGACTGTGGTGTCTGATTCATTTCTGTATGTGTCCAGCATGTAAGTATTTTCAAGTTATCTTTTTTTAACATTCAAAAGATTTGCAAGAATTAGTAAGAACTGTTGCTCATTTTGGATTCTAATTTACATATTTCTCAAATGCTTTAAAATGCTTAGACCTGAATATTAGAGTCAGATGGACTTTGATTTATCTTTGAACTTTGTTGGGTTAGTATTTATTTTCTATTTATTGAGCAATTAAATGTTAATTTTATGATGAGAGAGCTTTGCTAGCCAAATGCACTGCCAATATCCTGTCTTCATATGGCAACAAGTTGTAAAATAAAAGCAGTGGTGCTGCCAGGTTCTGGAGGGCAACGGGTGAGTAAGAAGGGAGCTGTCCCAAGTGGGAGCACCTTGCTGTCTCCTACAACCCTGAGCATTCTCCGCTGCAGTTCCTCCAGCGAGTAGTTCTTTTCTACTTGTTGCCTCAGCATTGATTTCTTCCACCTTCTTGTTTTTGCTGATTCGGTGGAAATCAGTGTAGCTGCTTGACAATTTTGAAAGCAAACTATTTTATTTTACGCAACTATAAGTAATTCTTGGTGTGAGACCTAACACCAGCTCCAGTTGTTAAATAAGAGCAAGTAAATTATGATGATGGTTTTGGGCAGAGTCCTTCTGAATAAAAGTGGCCATTTGTAGTGGGTATCTTGGAATCCAGATCAATTTCATGATAGAGACACTACATTTAATAGTTATAACTTAGCTTTAAAAAGTGAGAAATAGTAAATTAATGCCTCTTTTTGTATTGTGTGGGTTTCTATATGGGAATTCTCTGAGATGTGTGGACATACTTTTTCCATTACTACTTCTTTTTTATTTTGGAGAGCTGGTGACAGAGTTTTCAAATTAAATAGAAACAGTACCCTGAGGTTTTTCTGGGGTTTATGTCTTTTTTTTTTTTTTTTTTTTAATATCAAATTTCACATTCAATAAATAAGCTAATTAAAGCTTAAGCAATAAAGCTCGATGCTTTTCAGTCTCTTGGTGAAGTAGCACAGTCTGTATCATTAATTAAATATACGTGTTCTGTAAGATGGAGATAATGTTGTTCTTGTTTCCTAATAAATGGAATGGCAGTCTAAACTTTGAATACTTTCTTTTTGTGTCTCTTTTATAGTTAAGCAAAACTGGTTCTAAAGATGATGAATAAAGGACTTTGGTACAAGGAAACTCCACCTTTTAATACAGTGCAATTTTGGGTCACCATCTTTCTCTTGATAACTTTCATATTTGTTGAAGTAAACATTTTATAAAGCTCAATTTCCTAACTCACAAACCTAGTCACACAAGTTTCTCTAGAGACTATATGGTCTTCTTTGGAAAAAAAACAAACAAACTTGCCTTAAATGAAGGTTAAAATGTGACAAAGGATGTAGAGAGCCGATGTGGTGAAGTGAATAGTGCTATATGCAGTGTTTATTAATTTATATTTTACTCTGTAGTAAAATCCTGTTATAGTGAACCCAGTGATACTGTAAACATTTCCTGATGTTCTTATTCCAATTGAAGAAAAACGCACTATAACAGTGATTGGTCACTTGACAGCATAATTAATCAAAATAAATTATTCCATGGAAATAAGACCTTTGTCATTTATTTACCTAATATGAATGTAGAGGAGAAGATAAAAATTGTGACATTGCAATACAAACTAGAGTTTGTGGTCCCGTTTTCACTAGTTACTGGCTGAAATAGTAAATATTAGTGAAAGCAAGGCTGAATAGTCCAGTCTGCTCGAAAATGAGCAGTTATAGCAGGGGTATGTTTTCTTTATTCTCTGTAATATCCAGCTGTCAGTCTTTCTCCAGTGTGCATCTCTCCAGAAGGTTGGATGTCAGAGGGGAGGGCGAAGTGCATTCTTGCACGTGTCTCAACGAGTGCTGGGGTTTTGTAGCTCTTTCATTGGAGAGATGGGCATTTCTTGGAGGGGTTTGCTGACTGAGCGGTGGGGCAGCAGAAGTCAGCACTCTGCCATATGTGTTGGGAGAACTTTTTTTTTTCCTAATCTGATCTCTTGTATCAGAAAGAGAAATCGTCTTTACTATATGGATGGTTACTCAATACAAGATGCCTTAATGTCCTTTATTATTTTTGTTTGTTTTGAGATGAACTTTAATAAATGCCTATTTATCTGCTGTGGTACGTGTTTATTTTTTTAAAATTGTGTATTGCCTACTGTACTTCTAGGGCCAATTTTGAACTTGCAAAGGTTTTTCTGTTAGAAAGAAAGCATTCTTAACAAATGGTGGAAGAATTGCATCTTCCCTCTTTTGTTACATGTTCTTCAGGGTAGCTGTGTGTGTTACTAATATAGGGTCCGTCATCCCACTGAGGGTCGCAGAAGACTATCCAGTGCATTCAGTACACCCAGGGAGTCTGGTGTCCCTTTGAAGGAGTGCTCCCCTCTGCACATGCTGGGTACAGTGCTCGGCGAGAGGGCTGTTAGAGGTGCAGGCTGGATGCTCTGGTCAGTGGTGCTAAAAGCCCGTGTAGCCAAGAGAGGATAGTTTACATGACTGTCATATTAGGACTTCAGTGGATGGAGTGGAAGTGTTTATGCTACTGTCCGCATCAAGAGAGCTTATATGCAACATATATTAATATAGTTCTCTTAAATTATTTCTGTATTGCCAAATGAAGATATAGGAAATGTATTGCAAAATTACTGCTTGTCTTTATATATATAAAACGAAAAAAGGCAGATGAAATGTTGTGACTGCAGGTGAAGGCAAAAAATTGTTTTGTGGTTTTCACTCTCCTGAAGAGACTGTGAAGAGATCTGAAAGAAGTATGGTCTGTCCAACAAGAAGCTGTAGTTTTTACTGAAACACTGAAGTTGCAATCAGTAAATGTATGTGCTTCCTCAATAAGGAAAATACTAGTATTTCTCAAAGAATTCTTAATTTCAGAAAGTTGTGATTTCTTTCTGAACTCGACTTGCATTTAGAAAAACTTGTAAAGTACACAAGGGAGGACTTTTTTCAAATGATGCAGTCTTGCCTTTGACGTAAACTGGAGGCTTAGGGCTGCAATCTGAGCAAGAGTGTCTGGCAGGGAGTAACACTGCAGGGAGAAAGTACATGGTGAGCTTGTAACAGGGAAGGGCATTGAGCTTTAGTCTCTGCCAGTATCAGAACGAGAAGGACTTTTTCTATTCACAAGTACTGCAAGGAGAATTGACTTGTCTTTGCTAGTATCCTTGGTGTATAAATCAAGTTGCCATGACAATTTATCTGAATATATTAGTTAGGGAGAATGAGGGAAGGACAAGTAAGAATCACATCTCTTGCTTTTATAGTGTTACTGTGTGTAGCAGCCAACTTGTTAACCTTGTGAAATGCCTGATTTTTCAGCTCCTAGTCTGCCTATAAATCACACGCTCTTCTGAAGATATCTGAAAAGTCTTCTCTGGTCCTGTTAGTAAACATGTTTGTTTGGAAGTCTACTTTCAAAGGAAATACTTTGCATTGGAAATTTTTATATAGGTTCTGTGCTTTTGTGTAAATTTCAAAAGGTAATTTGTATTGTTAGATCATTTTCTGGTATGACATGATGGCTGGAACAGGGTCATGTACTTGATATTATGGAGAGGTCTGAGCGCTGACAACTGAGAGGAAGCAAAATGAGAGCAAAAAAAGAGATTTTATAATAGTACATGGAAAATGTAGCAGCTCACTGATAAAAAGTACATAGCCTCTATAAAAGGTTAACAAATTTGCACAGCATTTTCAGTTTTATCTATTTCTCTGAAGATCAGCACTAGAATATTACCAGGTTTTAACTGGCATACAGCATGATTATGATTTTCTTTTTCCCCTCATGCCATATGTCTTTAGATGATAAAAGTACAGGATGTAGTATAGAATTTTAGTTCCTAGATTAAAATAGTGTTAAAGTTACAAATCCACTCGAAGGAAGGAAGTCAGTCAGTCTTACTCAGAAGTAAGGATGTAGCAAAATTAAAGCTGCCTATGTGATGTTTATATGAAAAAAAGAACACATAGGAAAATTTTCTTTCCATGACTACTTGTGTTTTGGGTTTTATGTGGGATTTTTTTTTTTCTCCTGACAGTGTC
>JAVSBS010006014.1:0-21628 GCA_033124195.1 Coracias cyanogaster
CGGCGGAGCCCGGCCGGGGCCGGTCTGCCCGAGCCTCCCGCTGCCTCTTCGTGCCCGGCGCGAATCGCTTCCCCCTGCCCATCGCGGCGGGGGGCACCCCGCGGAGCCCTCCGCCCTCGCTCCCTCCCTCCCTCGCTCCGCCCTCCTCCCGCCGCCGCACACCCCGAGGAAGGGCTTGTTTTCCTGCCCGGATGATGAATTTCTCCGCAAGGTCATCCCTGCCCGCGGCGTGCCCGCGGCTCCCCGGGCGCCGCCGCGGAGGTAAGGGGCGCAGGGGGGACGGGAGGAGATGGGGGGTGGGTCGTGAGCACCTGCAGGCACCCCCTGCCCGCCAGGCTCTTTGGGCGCCGGAGAGGAACGGGGCTGGTGCGGGGACAGGTGCCCGGGGCACGGCGGGGTGCCGAGGCGGGGGCCGCCGCGCCCTGCCGGCCTTGCTGGGCGCGGGGGTGCTGGGAGGGCCGAGCCGCGCCCCGAGCAGCCGTGCCCTCCTCCGCGGCCACCCCGAACGGGCCCCCGGCGGTGAGGGGCGGCCGGCCCGGGCGAGCCCCGCGGGGGCCTCTCTGATCCTCTGCCGGCGGTTACCGGCGCTTGGAAGCGGCTTGGGCTCCTGCGGGTGCGGAAGCGCGGAAAACTTGAAAGCAAAAAAATAATAACGTCCCCCCAGCCACCACCACTGCGGCGGGCCGGGCCGGGGGGATGCGCGGCGCGGTCGCCCCGGTAACGTGCCGGCGGCACCTGGCCGCGGTGTCGCAGCGCGGAAGGTGCCCCGGGGCCCGCCGCCGGGGACAGCCCCGGCTCCCGCCGCCCCGGTCAAGGGATGTCCTCCAGGCCCTCCCCGCTCCCCCGGCCTCGCCGGGGCGAAACGGGCGTGCGGGTGCGCCGAGGTACCGCGGGACGGGGCTCTGCGGAACGCTCCCGGGGGTGCCGGGCGGGCGGTCTCGGGGGGTGAGCCGCGGTGTTGCGGTCAGGTCACGGCCCGCCTGGGTGTGATGGTCACGGCCTGGCCCGGGGTGTCAGGGCTGGTCACGAATCCCCGACGCGCCTTTCTGCCCTTTCTCCTCCGGGATGAAGGCAGTGGCAAAACTGCGGGTGATCTCGCTGGCTCCCAGTCTGTGACTTGTGCTGACCGCAGATCAGCCTGCTTTTTGTGCCCCATACAGGCCTCGGCTTCGTTAATGCTTTTTTTCCTTCGTCCTTTACCTCAGGAGAAGAGAACGAGGCTGCTGGTGGGTTTATTGAAGTCATAAGGAATTACGATCCCATAGCCTAACCTCTTCCGTAAGGTGAAGCACAGACTATTCCCTAGTGAATCCAAGGTCTGACCCATCAGCTTCTTCAGTCTTGATTTAGTGACTTCCAGCAGTGGGGAATTGACTAAATTCTTGGATAATTGGCTCGAACTGATAATCTCCTCGTTAAATGTTTGCCTTTTTTTTTTTTTTTTTTCTCTTTCACTTTGAACTTTTCTGTCTTCGTCTTCTGGCTACTGGATCTTGTAATGTCTGTGTCTGTCAGGTTAAATAGCTATCTAGTTTCAGATGGTCTCTTTCTGCTGGAGTATTTAAGGGCAGTAATTAAATGGCCACTTAACATTGTCTCTGATGAGATAAATAGACCGGGCTCTTTTGGTCTCTCCCTGGAATGCAGATGCTTCCCAGGAGAAACGGCTTGGCCACTCTTCTCCAAGCCACCACTGTTGTCCTCCCTAGCCACCGGCGCTGCAAAGTGAGTTCCTGTGGAATCTCGTTAGGGTCACATACAGAGATAATAACCTCATGCTCAGTATTCCCCTGTCTGTTCACCCGGTGGTACGAACTTTTCTTTCCCACGGCTACCCGGTGGGAACTTACGTACTGTTAGCTACGTGCAGTGATCCCTGTGTTCTTTGAGAGCCAGGGTTGTCTCAGAAGCTCGTTGCCTGTCCTGTAAGGGGCATTTGAATTAAATCTTCCTACATGCCTAACTTTAGATCTGCCTGTACTAGAGTTTTCCTTTGTCCTATCACTTCCACTGCAGCTCAGGAATGACAACAGAGCTCTGGTGTTTCTCCCTCTAGAAGTCAGCTGAGCTTTTTTCCTGGAACCTCCTTTCTAAAACCATCTTTCTTCTTCATAGCATTTGCTCAAGATGACCTTAAAGTTATTTGAAATTTACTGGGGGAGAAGTTATAGTGAGTAATATACAAACTGCTAACTGAAAGTGCCCATTACAGTGAATTGGTTTAGTAACTGCTTTTGTTCCGCTGTGCCTCCAAGTGTTGGTGAGAAAGAGATTTGCTTTCCTGTCTCAGAACTGTAAATCCCACTGCTGGGTATGATGGTCTAGGCTGATACATATATTGTCATTATGTTGCAAATCTTTAAATTGAATTTTGCGAGTTTTGCTTACTCTGAAGTGTGCTTAGGCCAGGATTTATAGCTCTCATTAGAAAGCAGAGTGTCTGAGAGTATGGGCCAGAGTTGGGTGGTTTTGACAGGATATTGTCAAGTTTTCCAGTAGCATGTAGGAGCTTGAAAGGACAGAAGGATGAGATTGAGTAAACTGAAAACACCTGCTGTGGAAGAGGATATGAAATAATGAAGTTCTTTGAAGTGAGCTTTTTTTGTTGGTGGTTTTTGGTTTTGTTTGGGGGGCATAGCGGGTGGCTTTTCTGTAACCATCTAGACTTACCCTAAGAGCTTAATGGACACTGAAGGAGAGTGATGTAAGCAAAGGTCCAAAAATCCAAGACTGTCCCATGAAGTACATGAGGCTATGTTCCTTGTGAGGAAGGTTTCCTTGTATGAATGAAGACAGCAGATTTCTGCCTTCAGAATGACCTATTTGTCTTCAAAGTGTTAAAATTAAGACAAAGTACATTCTCATTATGTAATGACTTAAGTGTCAGGACAGTGAGCTTGAAATTTTACAAGTATTTAAGTCCCTGAAAATATGTCTATAGAAAAGATTGCACTAAGTATAGACAGTAATTCACTAAGTATAAACAGTGATGGACTGTTAAGGTGTGAAGAGCATTACTGAGTTCAGAGGTCACAGCTGATTGAATAGTGTAACTCTATAAGCTCTATAAATAATATTATAAACTCTGTACTTGTGGTGAATTTTCTACAGGCTGGTGTCAGCATCTTAGGAATTGTTTACCATTTTTTCATATAATTGTATGTCATCCCTTTCTCCCCTCTCCCCTAGTATGAAATTTTGTTACCTGGGAGGTATCTTCCCATTCAAATTCAGCTTCTCTCCCCCAAACCACACTAATTTAGTGGACTTTAAAAACAACAACGCTTTTCTCTCAGGGTTGCATCTTCTATTCAACTCCTCTTGCAATCTGAAGAGCATACATGTTTCCATAGGATGACTGGTCCCAAAATATATACAATTCTTGAGTCACAATGCCCATCCAGAATCAGCCCAGCATTAAGAACAGTGGCTGTTAATTAATCCTACAAGGCCAGAGAGACAGAAAATAGTATTTCTGTGGGACTCAAACTTGATGTCAGCTGAAGACTGTCGAGCAAGTGCTAGGTTGGAGTTGGGCAGACTTCAGTAGCAAAATGTTGTCAGTAGTAAAATTTGTCAAATTTAGACCCCACAACTGTTACTGCCATCTTTATTTTTAACAACAGAAACCCTCTCCATCAGATGCAGCAAAAGCTATGGAGAACCTGATTACATTAAGAATGTCTTGCCTCTGATTTGGTTCTGAAGTTGTCACTGATGTACAAGTAAAAGCAAGCTGCTCATAGTCTTATAGCTACAGACAGAGCAAAATTTTCTAACTTGTATGACTCTGCTTTTAGCAGCTCATCATCTCTTAATTTATAACTTCCACATTAAAGGCAGAGGTGGGATATGGGCAGAGGTTGCCTTTGTGGATTTAAGAGTAAACTGGTATTATCTAACGGTATGTAACGACTTCATAGCTGATAAAACTTGCATACATGTCCTACAGGGTTATGAACTGGTTCCCTTTGTGCAAAATTCTTCAAATTTGATTGTGCTGTCACTAGCAGTACTTCAATATTATAATGGAAGATTAGAAATGTAACAAAAGTTACCCAGGACTGTGTCTATATTAAACTTTGATACAAATTGTGTGCCCTAATTGCAAGCCCCGGTACTATGTGACGAGATGTCTAAACTGATCCCATATTTGGTCTTATACATTGGATCATTTAAGTCAACATCACCTTCTTGAGAGCCAGAACAAAACAAAGATTGCTAATATTTACTTGGGGGAAACAAGTTCTGGGTATATTCTGGATGGAATTAAACTACCTTCCAGTAGAAGCTGAGCACATTTTGCTTTTGCAAATAGTAGAAATAGAAGGGCTACATATATCTGTTTTATTATATGCATGGACTTTGAACTCACTAAGAGTTCTATAGAAACAAAGACTTGTACTGATTAAAAATTTAATCACAGCTGATCAGTTACTTATTAAAGCTGAACGATTCATTTCTTGGAGTCTATGGCTAAGAGTTCATGTTTGTAAATTGGCAGCAGATCTGAAAGGGCAGAGGTGTCAGTGCACTGCTAGGTAAATGGGGAGAAAAACACAATGCCAACACTAGCAATTCCATGTGGGTTGTGGAGAAGAGAGGCAAAGGGAAAGGTGGAGACCAAAGGAGCAACAGCTGGGGGAACCAGCAGAATATCATTTTGCTCCAATTTGTCCTCTGTCAGCAGTGGACCCGTGTACTTAGGGAAGGTAAGAAGTGGAGGGAAGAGTGTCAACAATCACAAATATTACAATAAATTGCTGTAAAACCTCCTATCAGGTTACCACAGGCATGCCACAGAATGAATTCTTCTTTCTTGCCCTTCTCTAACTCCATGATCCTGTTTTACAAAACTTAGTGGCAGGTATGGAAGGTATTACCACAGCCAATATCAACCAGACATACAGGGAGATCCTGTTATTTTTTTGAATGATCCAGGAACAAGAGTCTGTATCTATTATGTCTGTGGTTGTAACTGTTAGCAACACCCATTACTCTTACTGTTCATTTTACTATATTTATCATACATTAGTAAAATGTGGTAAGCGAGCATTTGCTCACTTCCTTGTTGGTTTTCCTCCCTCTGAAAGTAGTTCTCTTAGAAGGACAAGAAGTTAATCAAGGGGGATGCAGACACCTCAGTGCTTTGTTAAACTATTAGTATCTGTACTATCAGCATCTCTACCTGTTACTAGTATCTGTATCTGAGCGGAGACCGGCTCTGAGCTGAGACGCAAAGTTTGTATCACTGGGCAAATGATAACAATTTGTTTTCCAAGCTAAGTTCTCTCACTGTTGTCTAGCTTTGGAGATGAAAATATTCTGCTGAAGGAGTGGTGAGGAAGTTTTGTAGAACAGGATCGTTAGAAGAGTGTATTCTGAGCTATTTCTTGTCTCCCTCTCAGGCAAACCTCACAGTCACTACTAAGGAAACAAACTGGACTATGATAAAATAGATATGAAGCACATTGCTTAGATGGGAATCTTCACTGCAGTCTGGTGAACTTCTGATCCGGGAAGCAGCCCGGGAAGCATTGCCAAGTTTAAAATAATTCATGTTGTCTATGGATTTGATCGTAGTTACATAGTAATAATGTACGTGCTTTCATTTGTGTGCCAATACCTTAATGCACACACACAAATGGGGGGGAAGAGCAGTGTTTCCTGAAGGGTTGGTAGTCTAGCAAAGTCTGGCAAGGGCTAACAAAGCTACCTTCATAGTTCAGATTGCTACAACGATTTGTTCAACTGAAGCATAGATTAGGACTGAAGTAACTAGTATAGGAAAGGTTGCTTGTAAAGAGCCTGCAATCATAAGTAGGGTATGTTTATTGTCTGAAAAAACAATATACTGATTATAGGCAGAAAGTAGTGACCAAACATTCACATTTGGAAAGGCAGATTATGTTATTTTTCTGCTAAATGGACTGGGTTTTTCTAAAAAATCCTGAAAAGTAATCAATTTGCTTGAATTCTCTGTGACACCTGTATCTTGAGATTCTGCTGTAGCTCAGTGATGTTAATTAATATTGTCAGCTCTTCACAATCATAATGCAGTTACCACTAGTTGGTGGTTTGTCCCAAAGAACATGATGGCTTTCTATATGCATATGGGGATTTCTTTTTCTTTTGGAGAAAGATGAATAAATATTGGTTGCTGTGATTGGGATCCCAGATTGAATTATAGTGGTAAAAATCCCAGTGACGCTAATGTGCAAACAAACAAAAAGCTCAATGTTTAAAAGGGAGGTAAAAAAAATGAAAAGGCAAAATGAAACAAGATGCTGTGCAATTATTTTAACTGCACTTCATGGAACAAGACAGCAAATTCATAGAGGACATGACTACTATGCTACATTATGACTAATCTTAAAAGGATACTATAAAAAGCAATGGTTTCTCTCAAATGATGACAGTGAAGCCAGTGAAGATTTAATTCAGAATTTTCCAGTGGCTTCAGGCCCCCTTTTTACGTGCAAGCATTTACTACACCTGCTGCTCCACAGAAAAATCACTAGAAATTTGAGAAAAATCAGTCAAAGTGTTGTGAAAACAGTGGGAATTTCCAGCACAAGGTAACAAAGGATCTGATATAACCTTAAATTTGCATAAACAAGTTAATTCTTTAACATTTGTGTGAAAAAAAAAAATAGTTACATGGTTGGGCATAAGTTTCAGATGGATAGATTTTTCCTTTGCTGGGTGGAACAGAAAAGGAAAAGAACAGTAGACTGGTTACTAATCTGATTTTACTTGGTTTGGGGAAAAGATGTGTGTTCCTGTTGGTAGAGGGTAGACCTGGAGTGAGGTTTCTCTGGTACCAGGGAAACGTGATCTCTGTCATCTTAGGGGTGAGCAGAGTCCCTTAACCTAAAGCCAGATGTACTGAAAGTGATTTTCTATTTTTAGGCGTTTTGCCTTAATAAAGAAATAATAAAACATTTTGAAGTCCAAAGACTGGTGCTTTACCTCCAGAATGTTGCCAGTGGGATCTTAGTCCAAAAAGTAGCATGTCTGCCAAGTGCTCAGGGAACATTCCCTCCCCTTCCATAGGGCCCCAGGACTCTGACCATGGAGTACTTCCAAAAGCAGGTTCAAACAGCAGAGTAAATCTGGCAAGTCAGTGTCATGGATTAGACAGGAAATTTTCTAGCAAAGATGATGATGTGGACAGGGCACTGTTGCATTTTAGCAAGTCCTCATTTTCTTAGACTACTGGAGCTACAATTCAGAGCAGCTTTTAGCATATCCTTTGGGCACTGAGGAATGAACTAGGTATCACCAGATGCCAACTTGAGAAAGCAGAGAGGCGTAAAAGGTCTATAAATCTTCCCAGCTCAGCTGTCCTAGAAGCAATCTTGCTGTTGGGGAATTAGCTAGCCCATAGGCTAGAAAATGCTGAAAGATAATCAGCCCTGAGTATTTAATGATGTAAAGGGTCACTGTCATTAATGTCACTCTCATTCCTCTGAAGCATCAGTTTCATGAAAAACTTCACACAGTTGAAAGACTTAGCTTTAGAGATGAGTCATTAGGAAAATGATAAAATATAATAAGCACGCTGGGGGGTGTAGGAAGGGGTAGAAGTAATGTGACAAAATATTTGTCAGAAAGATGATACTCTGAGAAGAGCTGTATGGAAACAAGCTGACAGAATTATTCCACCCTGAAAGGCACGTATTTCACAACAAGTGCTGAACTTTTTATATCACTGCAGCACACCATGGCATCTTTGTATTTATTAAAAGAAAATGTTAATCCTCCCCTTGAGTTTAATTAGGGAGTATCTGTTAAAAGCCAGTAAACAGACTGTGAAGGTATGCATAAGTTTATGAGAACCCCAAATTCTGCTGATGCTAAGCCGTATCCTTACAAGATCCCCTGTTTGAGTACTCTGAAAAATAACATACAAGTTTCCATCCAGTCTGTAGGGACAGGTATCCTGATTACAAATGCAGCTGTGGTAACATTTGACAATCCTTAATTGCAGTACCAAAGGCCTTTTCACGGAAAGGGTAAGTGATATTTTGAAGGGTCACCCCAGCCTGTGATTTGGCAGAACAAAGTGACCAGGTTTTCAGACCCCAGCTTGCTATCCAGTTCTTCAGATAAACCTGTTCATGTCATAAGCATGAGCACTACTAATTGCAAATATGTTTTTACCTGCCTCAGCCAAGGGCTGAATAGATTTAAAAGACTCATGCCTGCAAATGGTGACTTCAGATCAGGACTGTGCAGAATTTGTGCTGTTTATCTCATGCCTGAGAACAGGGGGTTCGGGGGACTAAATTCAGCCTGTAGTTTTGGCCATGTGCTAATGGTGCCAGAAAAGCATGTGGATGAACTGCAAACTATGACTGAGGTATGAAAGCTGTTCGTTCATTTCCTGAGAAATCAAGCAAGCTGCATCAGGAGATGCAGAGGAAAGTTTTAACAAATGGATATTACAGGATTATTAACGTCATTAATTTAGCTGCTTGTGCTTTTGGCACTTAGGAATTAATCCAGCCTTTATTGATTGTTTAAGTCACAATTAGCTTGATGCCTAAGAAAAAGAAAGGACAAGCAGTTTCCTCCTGAGTATAGCAGGCATGGAAACTAACAGAGATGATCTTCTCTTTAGTGAGGAAAGGAGTCTTTACCTCCTGGCTGGGTTCAGCGTACACTTCAACTTAAAGGGAATGGTTCAAACCTCAAATCATTGGACCACTTTGCACCATCCACAGTGCAGTAAAAGCAGATATCCTATCACAAGGCCTGGGAGCCTTCCCTCACAAATATTCTTGTATTAAATGGTCTACTCTGAGAGTTACTTCCAGCTGGACCATGCTTGACCATTATCATAGAAACATGTGCAGTTGATATTGGGAAATAGCAGCACAGCATTTGTCCAGTTCAAAATACACTCTTAAAATGAAGGGCCTCAGGGGAATATTGCTTGGAAAATGTTTTTTCATAATAAACCGACCTATTTTAGAATTACAATTTTCCATGCTGAAGGAGGCAGGAAGGTGGCAGGAGGCTTGCCACAGAGATGGACAATAAGCACACTCACACTTGCTCCCTAATGAGAAAATTAGTGGTCTGAATGTATTAACAAGGTAGCACATGGGTTTTTTCAGCTAGGTTCCTGTATGCAGACTATTTGTATGTGTCTGCTGTATCCAAATCAACATGCCTGCAGGAATATGAGCAGACATTCCTATCAGCAGACAACCCAAACACACAGATGACAGGGAGAGAGCCCACACAATGTCTGTTTGATCTGCTCCTCAAAAAGCCTTAAAAGAAAATAAAGTAGAAGGAGAACACAGCTAATAATAGTTTTGTTAAGTATCTAGCAAGAAAGCAAGCTTCAATTACATTACACTTCTAATACTATGATCCCCAGTAGTGAGCTGTGTAACAAGTGTTATTTGTTATTACTCATCAGTTCCATCTGCAGGGATGCTCCAAGACAGCCCATGTGTTGTTGCTTCTCCAGTAGCAGAGCCTGCCTTCTAGTGACTAATGAATCCCGCCTACTCAGCCTCAGTTTGTCTCATATTTTGTCTGTTGAAACTTTATTCTTTTTCAATGTGATGTATAATCTAAGTTCAGAAGTAAAATTAGTCTTTAAGCACCACATGAGTTCAACTGGTTGGCAATCAAAGCCACACCTGTTACTATAAAATCATATCAGAGTCGGTAGCTAACATGCTGTTCTGAAGAAAAACCTTAGATGGGTGAAATTTGACCCAGCACTTAAAGGCTGTAATTGCTTTGTTGCAAACCCCATTAACGGAGCTGCCATAGTTTATATGAGGTATAGATGTGGCCTTTTATGAGAGGTATCTAACCAGAGATATTAAATGGATATGAAATTATTCCAAACACCATAGTTGCCATTCTGACGTGATGCCAAACAACATAATCCTTTCAGTCATCCTATCTTAGATAACTGATTCAGAATTAATTTAGGGCAGATGAGGTAAAGATGAATGGACAGAATATTTAGTCATGGTACTTCATCCAGTAGCATTCCCTTTGAAAGCCTTGTCCTCTACAGTCTTTAGTGATGGTTCTGAAATACTCTGGGCTTGTACAGAGCAATGTTGCCACCCTAAACACCGGATGATGGTGATAATGAACTCCCAAGAGGTAAAAGCTTGATTGTACCAGGGCTTCTGCAAATTGGAAACCTGTCTCCAGGTTCCCGATTTGCATCCATACTGCATGGATGCAGTATGCTGTGCAGAAGGTTTCAAGTCCAACGCTTCCTATGCAATGGTTTGTTGCAACAGCTTCCTATCATTGAATTTAAGACCAAAGTGGTAGAAAATTTGCAGAGAAAAAGGCACCAAATAGGTGTTGTCATGACCTTCTCAGTTCTGTGTTTCATTGCAGAAAGGAGTTTCCTCATCGCTTTTATACAGTCTTCCTGGTGCTTCTTTGAAGCTTTGTTGGAGTGGTTAATGAGTCAACTTCTCATGTCTTAAATGGAAATAGGACTGTGAAAGCACCTGTTTTCTACTAGACCATGTGGTGGCTCTCACTAAGCTTTTACACAACGAAGTTAGAGACAGTTAAATATGTTTTGGGGTGGACCCATTAGCTTAGTTTTGGAGAGCATATTGAAGAAGAAATACACAAAATATATATTACCCCTTGAATGAATGCAGTATTCTTCCATCTCTCCTTCCTCCTCTTCAAGGCTGACTTTGTGTGCTCCATGTGGAATTTCATCCATGGGCTCCTGAGCTGAGCTTCATGACCAGAATTTCACTGGGATAAATCTGCTGTAGTCACCTAGTCTTGACCTGAAATTCTTCACTGCTAACAGTTGAAATGGTTAATCAGTCATATACACTTAATGACTCATTCTGTCTTTCTTGAGAGAGGGTTTCCTGTTTATGACTGAAAAGAGGACAGTCTTTTGCCTTCTGTACATATGCATTTTTTTAAGTGTATTTGCTTTCATTTTTTTTCCTTCTTATGTCTCTATACACAGAAAAATACTTTCCGTATACTCAGAGAGCAACTTTTTCAATAGTGTTTGCTGTTAGTCACCCATTGAAAGAAAGAGACCTAACGGCTTAAGAAAAAATATATCCGGGAAAAAATACCCGTCAGAGGCTTAGAAAGACAGCAATGCTTATGTTCAAGTTGAGCTTGAAACATGAGGCAGCAAGAGGTATGAACATGGTCACCATAAGAAATAGGTAAGCATTGCAAAACTGTCTTTCAAAATGATTCTATACCATCCTCTGTGGCTATGTGGTGTGGTCAACATGCTGGAGGGAAGGGATGTCATCCAGAGGGACCTTGACAAGCTTGAGAGGTGGGCCTATGCCAACCTCATGAAGTTCCACAAGGCCAAGTGCAAGGTCCTGCACCTGGGTCCGGGCAATCCTAAGCACAAATACAGGCTGAGCAATGAGTGGATTGAGAGCAGCCCTGAGGAGAAAGACTTGGGGCTGCTGGTTGATGAAGAGCTCAACATGAGCCAGCACTGCCTGAAAACATCCCAGAAAGCCAACCATATCCTGGACTGCATCAAGTGTGGCCAGCAGTTTGAGGGAGGTGATTCTCCTCCTCCTCTACTCTGCTTTCATGAGATCCCCCACGTGGAGTACTGCATCCAGCTCTGGAGCCCCCAGCACAAGAGCGACATTGGCCTGTTGGAGCAGGTCCAGAGAAGGGCCACAAAGATGGTCAGAGGGCTGGAAAACCTCTCCGACAAGGACAGGCTGAGAGAGTTGGGCTTGTTAAGGCTGGAGAAGAGAAGGCTCTGGGGAAACCTTATTGCAGCCTTGCATTATCTTAAGGGGGCCTACAAGAAAGCTGGGGAGGGACTTTTTTTGAGGGCTTGCAGCAACAGGATGAGAGGTAATGGCTTCAAATGGGAAAAGGGTAGATTTAGATTAGAAATAAGGATGAAATTTTTCATTTTGAGGGTGGTGAGTCACTGAAACAGCTGGCCGAGGAAGTTGTAGATGCCTGAACACTGGATATGTTCAAGACTAGATTGAATGGGGTTTTGAGCAACCTGGTCTAGTGGAAGGTATCCCTGCCCATGGCAGGGAGGTTGAAACTAGATGATCTTTAAGGTTCCTTCCAACCCAAACCATTCTATGAATGTGCAAAACATGATTTAAAAACATCCATTTCTTATGAACAGTTTCCTGGCCTTGAGCTACATGAAGCTGTGAAATGGTCTGGCAAGGAGCGCAGAGTAAGAGACAGATGGGGAATCAGTGCCGGAAGAGCATTCAAGCCTAGGTCCAGGAGGCAGAGGGCCAACAAATTTCTGTATCACAGTGACCAACCAACTTACTTTCTCCTGCATGCCCTCTCTTTTGTGAAAGAGCAGCTCTCCCCTTCACCTCTTACCTCCTCCTGCCTTCTTACTTGGCCAGAATTCACTCAGCAGTCATGGAGGTAGGCCAGCTTCATAAATGGAATAAAGTTGTTGAGTCTATGTGGGTGTTCCTGAGATCAGCATTTAGCCTTATTCTCCAATTTTGTGGGCAAAACTTAGGACTGAGGCAAGATAACCTTGAAATTCAATAGCTGAGCAACTCAACCTAGTTGCTGCCCAGAGAGAAGACCAGGGGGCTATAGAATTTCCAGAAAATTTTTCCAAATTTGCATCTTTTCCCTTAAAATAGTGGGCAAAGCCCCATGCGCTAGGGAAAGAGGACACATTTTCTGTCCTCCTGGGAAAGGAAAAGGGTGAGAGTTTTGAAGTGGTGATGGGGGAGTTTTCAGCCCATCTGCAGTGCTAACTAAACATCTGTCTCTCTTGAACCACGTCCTGTGCCAGCCTGCATTTGCAAAAATGTTTTGCTCCTGTTGACTTGGAGTAGAACAAACCAAACAGTTTTCCTGTGGCTGCCCACGCCTGTAGTTTAGAGTTAATAAATAGATGAGGGAGTAGAGTGAGCAGAGCTGAGGTAGGGGCAATCCAACTATAGTAATTACCTGGACTGTGCTGACCAGCAGCTGAGCAGAGGTGGACAGGAAGGTGCAGGCTCCTCACCGTAGTGACAGCCAAGTTTTTGGAGTGGGGCCTTAAGTTACTGATAATATGGTTATACAAGGAATACCTGATAAATTACTCTTGGTTTCCAAGCTCTATAGCCTGGACTTACTTGACCTTCTGATCCAATCTGCCTCTCTGTCCACATACTTCTTCCATTCATTCTTGGTCTGCTTTGAGTCCTCTTGCACAAGCACACAGGCTACAGGTCTACAGGAGAGGCCAACCAGGAAAAATTGCCAGCCTTGCAAGCAGCTCACCCCAAAGAAGAAAAAAGATAATCAAGTAGAGTTGCTTGCTCAGTATTTCATTGCCTGCTGCCGTGTTCACACTGGATATCCTCCTCTTTGTTGTCAAATGTTCACATCCCATGTGATCCCATGCTCTGCCCGAGCTTCCTGAAGAGCAAGAGCATTAACAGAGCCTTTTTCTAATGTGCTTACCTACTTATGTGAAGACTTGCAGATCTGCGGTGGTTCTGAGTACTTTTCTTAGTGGATGGCCTTCCTAGGTCAGTAACATCCTTTGCTTGTTCAGCTTTAAGGTGGTCGTTTGGGGGTTTTGTGGGTTTGGGATTTTTTTCTTCACAAATGCTGGCACCAGCATATTCTGTACACTTGTCTGGTTTTCTAACTTGTGCTTTAACAGAGGTATCAGTCTGCTTCACTCCTTTATAGATTCAGGACTTGCTGTATGGCAGTAATCCAGCAAAGGGAGACATCCCTTTGAAAATTTTTTGGTAATGTTTCAGAGGTGGCTCTCTAAAGCTGGATTTCAATGCTTGTGATTGCAAAAAGGTTTTAGTAGTAGATGATGAGATGTAGGAGAAAGGTGTTCCATAGTCAAATCACTGGCATTAGATGCTCTTGCATTGTTTTCTCTGTGATCTTCAGCTGTGTTAGCTTCTAAAGAAGAGGAAGAAAAAGTGCTGGTTCCTACCTCTAATCTCTATCTTGCCTGCTTAAACTGTGAATGTTTGGTATCTGTATGCTCTCATGTAACATCCAGTGAGATGGCAGAATATGTTAGGGCCTTCTGGCATTTCTTGTATAAAAATAGGAACAAAAGAAATTGTGTTTTCAAAAATATTGAGCAACTTTTCACTCCCATTGGCTTTATGGGTATTTCTGATTATTCAGCACTTTTAAGAATCAGACTACTTTGATTTCAGCACTTAGCTTTAATCATCCAGATTAGGTTAGATGGCTATCTTTATGTTAGCATATATGAAATTTTATGTGTGTATGTGTGTCTCTGCAATCAGGTATGTATTTATAGTTTGTGGTAATAACAATGTTATCTATAAATAGAATGTCAATAAAAATAAATTGTGGTAGGAAACCTACTGTGCATCCACAGCTGTCAGATGACTGGTTGAAGTATCTGGTGCTTATCTTCAAGAAGGTCCTGTGTGGAAATAAACCGTCTTGCCTGGATTTTCCTACTGGCTCTAAGGCCCATGTGTTTTCTCACTCCTTCAAGTATGCCTCTATGCATGAGGCATCTGCGTTCAATGCCAGTCCAGTAATTAAGCCTTAAGCTGTGAATGATCCTTTTTCACGCCCTGCCAGCTTCCACTCCAGCTGACTAAGAAACAAGGACAAAGCTATTGCACAGCCCCACTCACTCAGTCACAGCTGTGCTCTAGCAAGGTACAGCCTGACCTCAGCTCACTTCTCAGATGTGCAGGTTAAATATGCTGGCAGCTTGAGCTGATGTTCTGAAGAAGAGTAAAAAAAGGAATGCAGATTGGTGTGAGGAGCTGGGTATGAGGTAATGAACTCAGTAATCACTTGGGACTGCCCATCGCTTTTTTTTTTTTTTTTAAGTGCTTGGGGTCATGTTTTGCTTTTGTACTGTGAAGAAGCAGGGAGTAGCTTGAGAAGCTTGTAGCTTCACCATATGTGAGAGCGAGCTGGAGGGATAGCTGCCACAGTGAGCATCGAGCACGCTGCCCTTGGGGCTGCCTGATCTGGGCTTGGCCAGGGGGTCGAGGCAACCAGCTTGAGTAAACCTGAGACTTCATTAAATCTGGATGTGATATATCTTATTTGAGGTGTCATTTTAGTTAATGCTAATTATACTCATTAACCAATTTAGCAATCATCCTGAGGGACAGTGATTCGAGTCAAAATTAATGTCTTTTACCAGTGCCTTGCTTCAGTCACCTGATAAATGCAGATGTAAATATGCCTGGCTTAAATGTAGAAGAAATGATGAGATGAGGTATGCCCAGCATTAGGCTCAGTGTAAACCTTGAACTCTAGCTCTGGAAGATCCCGGCCCTCAACAGGAGTGGGGATGTCTCATTAGCTGGTGTAAGCCATCATGGCCTTGCAGAGCTTCAGGGTATGGATATGGCTGGGCCATATCGCGACAGGCAAAGCTTTGGCCTATGATGAGTCCAGTAATTGACTCCCAATATCATTATTAGCTTTGAAAGGCTTTACAAAATAAGACAAGCTGGGTGTCTGTTTCCAGTGTGTTTTATTAAACCAGTTTCCAGATTTGGCATTACTATCTCTAAAATATCTGCTGTCTTGAGGAAATATTTCTGGTGTTAGTTTGGTTCCTAAGTCTCAGACACTAAATAAGGATTTGTCTTATGAGCATTGTGATTTTGGGTACCTTAGTCCCCCTTATTAGGGCTGGAAGGATAGAAGCACGTCGAGTTTAAGGATGAAAATACATGTTTTGAATCAGCCATTGTTAGGAGACAATTCTGATAGAAGGGAGGATGGTTCCTGTGATTGTTAGCATGAGAGATTTTTACACCTCTGGGTTGCCTGCAAGGACAATTCTGAAAAGCCATTACCATCAGACACCTGTGGGATAGACGGCAAATAATGAATTGTTCCTAAAACAAGCCGTCATACTGCACAGCTGTTGGTGTTTTTCTTTGCTGCAGGAAGAGAGGGATGTTAAGAGAGTGACTTGGTGGCTGAGTGGGCTTCTTCACACAGGGAAAGCACTGCAGTCTTGTTGTTCAAGCATATCCACATGGTGGATGGAGAAGAATGAAGAGCTTCTGTTTGTCCTGAAGAGCTCTCTGGCTATCTAGTGGATTTCAGGACTCAAAGTTTGTGAGATAAGGTTTAGGGGTTCATTTTTACCAATGCTGAGTTGGTATTGGTGCCAGTACCTCCTTTTTTCTCAAGCCAAGAGCCAGAACAGTAAGTTTCTCTCAATTGTACCCTATCAAATCTGTCACAGTGGCAGTTGCTGTGATCTGGGAGGTTTCTCAGCTGTGGCTTTCAACACATTCTGTCAGCTCTGATGGAGACTTAAGAAGATAAGGTGTGGTTTATAGGTGTAATATTTTACCAACATGTTCCTGTCTAGCATTTGTCTTCATTAGGGGTGAGTGCCTGGAAGTCCTCACACGGCTGCAGTGCTGTGTACGTGGTTAGGCTGTTCCATCATTTCTGGATACAAAGAATGATGGTGTCGCTGATTATCTGCAGTATGTAACAAGTGTCGTTTTTCCTGGCTTTGCAAGGTGCTGTTTAGGATGTATCATCCTGTCCCTGCTTGGTTGGCACATCCTGCTTTCCCCATGTCCTACATGCAGTACCTCATCAGTTAAAAAAATAATAACAAATGTGGTACTGATCTCCAGTTTCATCCAGTTCACTGAGGTCAGCATTCAACATAATAAAGAATATAGCCTCAAGTAAAGAAAAAGAAGAGTCTGAGACCAAGATGACAGCTTTTCATGTAACAGTCCCACTGAAGTCATATTGTAAGCTCATGTGACTGAGGTGAGCAGGTTAGAGTCTATAGCTGGATGTACGGGTTTGAGTCATTGCCCTCAAAAGAGCATTTACCAACATTGTAAAGATACCACTGGATTGCTCCAGTTTTTTTCTCTGAACACTGGAGGCTTCCAACCTGCAACCATTTGGTTTCCTGCAGAGCCTCAATACATCAGACAAAAAGTAGCCCAGCACATGGCACTTCCTCTTGTGGTTTTTTTTCAGAAGGTGTTTAGCAGGAGGCAGTTTACTAAGGAGATTATTTTGTTCTTTTTACTGCTCTTATTGTCAATGACGGACAGCAGCGGAGCAAAGTGAGAATGTGAAGAAACAGGAAGCAACTGCTGAGATGGCGGCAGGAAGAAGGCAAGATATTTTTAACTGTTCATTTGTTTTGTTGTTGGGGTTTTTTTTTTTAAAAAGCTATAGTGATAGCTGTTTTGGCTGCCAGCCTCTTTATTCACATTGGTTGTGTGTTTCTGATAGCCAGGAGGCAAGAGCAGACATGGTGAGATCATCATCATGCCTTTCTTAGGTTAATCACACACTACGGCAAATTTCTGTTACAGTAATGACTGGTTAGGCTCTGCATCCTTCTTCTCTAATTACATGCCATTTGGAGTAGTTCTTTTCTGTTAGGATAACGCCTATAAATGACAATGGGTATGTACTCTGCCAGGTGCCTGTTATGTATAGATCTATTCAATTCTCTAATACTGAGGCAAGCATCTTCATTAAAATAATGTGATCTATGAAGAGAACTTAGTTTTTCAGATGGTGTGTGAGAGTTACACATTATTGTTGAGTTTTGCCTTTTGCAAAAGACTTTCCTCCTGCTATCAGCTCTTCCAAGGCAAAATTTCCTTGCAAGGTTGGTTAAAAAGAAAGCACTGCTACAATAAACTTCTCTAGGCGCCAGTAATATGGTTACTCAGCAGCAAATCAGGCCTAATTTTCTAGGGTGCTACTGCCACTACTGGGGCTGCTTTAGCCATGTGATGAGTGTTTGCATTCAGTTCACTGGGGGAATGTTCTTAAGGAGAAAGTCAACATGAAATTCAGGAAATTTGCTTTCAAGGATCTGAAAATATGTACGTAGAGGTAGATAACATCCCATAGAGCCACCCTTTCCAAGACACACCTGCTCAGCAGTAGTTAACGTTTTCCTGACCACACACAATGTGATTTTGATCTTGGTCCAGCTCCCAATAGATGGATGTCCACATAAACCTCACCATCCTGGCTGCTTCTAGTTGACTGGGAGTCTAAGCAGAGAAAGCAAGAATTGCAGGGGCACCAAGCCAGTGTAATGCTTTCACCCCTAAAGACAATCGCTGTGCTTTATAGTGAAGTCACATTGGCAGTGCTGTGTAGGAAAAAGGTATTTATTGTTGGCTATTATTAAACTGCTCTCTTGAAAAACAGAGCTTTTCTTTGTCAACTATCAGTGTTCAAATGCATTCAGTTGCGTGAAATCCACTAATGAGGGGTTAGATTTCACAAAGCTTTTATCAGACAGAAAAAGATAGCGGGATAGATAAGAAATGAAATTCCCACTTGGTTGATGGACATTTCTGTTGCTTTCAACATCAAACATGAAAGTGGTGTTTGAAAGGTCCAGACAGCCATCCTTTTCATATCCCTCAAACAGCATTTCTTGTTTTCACTCAGTAATAAGCTGAAGAAAAATAATACGGCAGTGAGCTATGTAAAATGGAGTCACCTGCGTGGTGTGGACAGTGGATTGCTGGTTTCCTGTCACGTGCACATGTCAGGAGCGTGCATGCAGGTGTTCCTCCTGAAATGTGGCTAACCCTTCAAGTTAGGCTGCATTTCCTTGAAAATACCTTCCAGTGTCAGATACCGGGGGGGGGGAAGCACTCATAAATAATGAGGCTAAGCATAAAAGCATAATAATTTGCAATTAAAAAAAAAAGGGGGAAGAAAAATACATACCCCTATGGGTTTTATCCACAGTCACATCCCTTCTAGAATGGCCCAGGATATGAGGTAGGAATATCACTGTAGCTTATGCAACTGTTATAGCTGGCTGCCAGTCAGTGTAGCTGTTGTTTGATTTGGCTGTTTTCATAAAGCCATTTATCCTTCCCTTTCACCTTGGAGAAGGACTGACGGGCTCTAGGCGGTGTTCTGCAGTGAGCCTGGTGTTCAGCAGGGACTTTCAGCAGCATACTTACGTGCCTTGCCGAAGAAGGCCTTTTTACCAGGTGCTGTAACCCTGGGAGTGCAAAGAGAGAGCCTGTCTTTGCAGCCCCACAGAGCTGCCCAAGACCCCTCTTTGCCAGCAGGGAGGACACTTGGAAGCACAGGGGAGCATGAGATGGGTGGGAAATTAGAGGGGCAGGATGGGGACACAGGGCAGAGGAGGGGATGGTGTGGGGAGAAGGATGTGGAGGTGGTGCCTATTCAGACTGCCACCCAGCTCTCCTGTGGTTCCTTCCCACACCACCGCCCTCTGACCATGTGTGGGGCTCTTCAGAGAGATTCTAGAGGCTGTGATTACATCAGGATCTCAGCTTTCCCTGGAAAAGTCTTTTCATCTGTGAGAAGGAGGTGAGCTTTGAAGGCTCAAAACTTCAGGGGCAACAGTTGATACCACAATTCTTAATTTAAATCAGGATTTTCAATCTCCTTTCAAAATGTTGTTTTCTAGTAAACTTCTTGAGACTATATTTTCTATCACTTTTAAATATTGCTTTTTTGTGCTTTGAAGTATTGGAGCATAAAGCAACCCCATTTTCTTTCTGGAAACCTGAAAAAGTTTTGCAAATCCAGGGTGCACCTGTAAATCCCTAATCACTTGGTCCTTACTCTCACAAAACCAACCAGCTCTTGCAGCATTTCCACAGCCTATGCCAGCCTTTGGCTGTGGCCAGAGGACAGTGACCTCTTCAGCAGAGCCAGCTGAGCTTTAGTGCTGGGGAACCTCTAGGTGAAGGTCACTGATGTGATTACCTTAGTTGTATGCATCAGGGTACAGAAAAGGATAATGTGATCTATTCTGATACAGCTTCTTGCTGACAGAGATTAAAAGCAAAAAGCAACCAGGGTGGAGTTTACGTGCACACAGAGTATTTACATCATGGCACTGCTAACAGTGCAGGGGCTCCCATCAGGGCTCCATGAACAGGCGCCAGAGCTGGACGTGGTGGTTGCTGCTTGTCTCCTGGCCAAGACGAGATGGGTTCTGCCCACGGGGAACAGATGGGACACAGGCTAGAACATCCCGTCTCAGAGCAGAGCTGTGGTCATACTTCCTTTTAGATGGACATCTTTTTAATTGAAGGGTAACTAATTATTCTGTTGCAGCAGGACAGTAGAGCTGAATCAGGCTTGGTCACTGCACAGTTTTTATTAATCCATGATTATGGGCCTGCCTATTGAAAGCTGTTTGCAGTTGTTCCCACACATCTGTCTCTGGGCAACTGCGGAGGTGCACACGTGTCTCTGGACCATTTTGAAACGTGGGGACAAGGTTCTGCTCAAGCTTACAAGCCCAGACTCTCAGATGAGTTTGTCTGCACCGTGCTGAACTTGGGCAGCTGTGGGACTTGGACTGTTTTACACTCTTTGGTCTGAAGCTGGAGCAGAGGTGTACCCCAAATCTGGTTCAGCCCTGCCTGAGTTACACTCCTTTTATACCAGTCTAAAGCTGCTTAGGCTAGTACTGACTTTTTTGGCAATCCTGAGGTCATGCTAGGGATGGAGTGACTGATGCTTGCTTCTAAACTGGGATAAACACTGCAGTACCAAAAGTATAGATAGACAATCCCTTGTGCTCCCTGCTAGGTACCTGAGAGTACTTAAGAGAAATCCAGTCCTGGCGAGCCTCTCCTGCTGCCTGCTGGACACTACACCTTAAGGAGTCCCAGGAATTAGCAAGAGTTTAGAGAGCACAGAGATCATAGACTTAAAGAGAGTATGTGCAAGAGCTACCTGCAGAAACAAAAGCCAGTAATGCTATCTGCATGCTGCAGTGACAATATTGTAAATTTTAGATTTTTGCATCTAGTTGAGTAGATTGTATCATTTGCAGTGAGGTTACTGTGGCCTCTTGGAAGGCTGTACTTAAGGTTTGTCAAAAGCTCAGAAAAATGAAGGAAGATGCAAAGCAGTTTGCTTTGCTCTGGTTTAGGCTTAGAGGCCACTGTGCCATTTGATAGGACTGGGTTAACCCATTTTCTCATCCACAGGTTGTGGGCAGCCGGTCAAGATGAGCTTTGGCCATCTGAATTAGAGCTCCCATGCTTTGCACTTTGCAGAGTTAAAGCCTATACCTGGCAGCGAGATGCAAGATGAGAAACGAACAACCAGAAAAAAATTTATTTCTTCATTCTTCAAAATATTTCTAGATAAATCTTCAGTAGCTGTCAGGCTGATTGGCAGCCATCTCTTTTTGGCAAAAAATGGCAGTGCATCTTGCCCTTGATTTTTCACCCAATTTTCCGTGGCTTATTATTATTATTATAAAGCAAGGACAAGCAGAGCTTAACATTTTTCTGAAGTGCTTACCCTCTGTTTTTCCTTTTGTACTCATTTCCTATTTTTCCCTTCACCTTTTTGGTTTTTCAGCATCATGTCTTGACACCTGCATAAGCAGACCTGCTAGGTTTCGCGGGCTGTGTCTTGGCATCCAGGAGGAAGAGCTGCGAGGTCCAGTGAAGAGCCAGGCTGCTGCCCGAGAACCCTGGCAGGAGCTGGTTTTTCCTCAGGGCTGTTTGTGCAGTTCAGTTGGTAGATTCAGCTGATTTAGCAGTGACGTCAGCGATACTTTCAGCAGTACCATTTGTCCCCCATCTGCAGGAGCAATATGCAATTCAGTGCTTAA